>JABACO010000020.1:7146589-7229089 GCA_013339895.1 Ephydatia muelleri
CAGATTGCTAAAGCAACCTTATCGCACATGTTACGTATTAGCTTGAACGTATACAGTGTCAAGGTTATGGGACAACTTTACATCTGGCTTGCTGAGTTTGGTACAATCAACTAATGAGGCTTCACACCCACAACCAAACATAATCACACACAGATATACTGTACTTGTTCCCAAAGAGCCATGAGAGTGTTAATCCTCTTGAACTTGACTTATTCTTATTCCAGTGTAGTGTTTAACCCAATGGACATAAATATGCCCATATAATCTGAACACCAAGAGCAGAAAAGCAGTCTACCTTACATGGTTATTTCCATGAGCTCCTAAATAACTGCATGGCATCTTGTTATGGTCTAAGGCATTGGATTCTAGCCAAACAAAAGAGTGTCCATGTAACAGCGTCTTTAACGACTAAGCTTGTTTAGTTTTTAAAATGTTATAACAAAGCTTAGGCAATGAAAGTACTACATTTGTTTATCGTGCCATATGGCTTGCCCCACCTGTCTGGTTCTGCCTACCTAATTGCTGTTAGGTGATATTTATTGAATCAAAAATGCTACCATAACAAAACAAGAGATGGAATATTGGCAGAAATTGAACTAATTACATAATCAATGTTGAAGTCAAAAAAGGTTAAAGTCCAACATTCATTGTGCTGTAATACTGAAAGTAACCTTCACTTTCAAGTACACAAGTCAAGGTTAGTATAGAGCATCACAGTGAAGTGTTACATAAACTGTTGGGAGCACATAATGAATGGTGACACTACATCTGCACATAATGAATGGTGACACTACATCTGCACAAGACAAAGGTAATTTAAAAGAAAACAATTTATAACCATTATAAAAACAGGTGGATGGATGGGGAAGGGAGAAGACCATTTTGCAATTTTCTGTGAACAAATGGTTACCTTCAAACAGCTAAGTTTGGTTACATGCTCCAAAAACTATCATGAGCAATGCAGTGAGGCAGAGATCCTCATGGGAAAGGTGTCAAAACATAACCCAAGATGCTAGTATTAGGACTTCGCCCCTCTCCTCCTGTAAATCACAACACAAATGTCAATTATTTAGGACCATGCCATAAACTAGAATATGCATAGCTAAATATTGTAGTGGCTTTTGCAACTACTTCCGTGAGGAGTATATGGGGTAGTCAGAATGAGTCGATGTGAGCCATGAATCATCCCTCAAATACAACACTGGTTTGAGGGCAGACCGCTCACATGTTCATGAAGTACAGAAGTTTGGGCTATTCCATAATATAATTGTACACCCCTACTGATGACTAATATCAAGGTATCCCCCCAGGACATAAAGCCTCTATACCATACCCCCCCCAGGACATTCATTTTGGACCCCCTCTGGACACACTTCCCTGTACATTACCATTGAACCCCCTCTGGACACATCCTGATGTAGGATACCCCCTAGGACATTACCATTGAACCCCCTCTGGACACATCCTGATGTAGGATACCATTACCTTTGAAACCCATCCGGACACATCTCACTGTGCGACACCCCTAGGACATTGCCATCATTGCCATTGGACCCCCCTCTGGACACATCTCACTGCAATAGAACATCCCCCTAGGACATTACCATTGGACCCCCTCTGGACAAATTTTTTGGTCATCAGTAGGGGTGCACAATTATTTTATGGAATAGCCCATTGCATTACAACAAAATTCCCTGCTTTGCAAAGAAATTCAGTCTGGTCACATATGGATTGTATTTCAAAAAAATTCATTAAAAGGAGTTCTGGTAGTTTAGAAATAGCTCTTGCAGACTTAATCCCTCTATCTGCCGTGTGGTTGTTCATGGCTTACTACAACAAAACATACCGCAAGCCATATAAGGATTGTATCACACAAACCCCAATGAGAACACTTCATGCATGCATCAGGAAAGACACTAATGTATAAATAAATACATATTATGTTTTGTATCTAAAACATTTTCACACAAAATTAATCAAACCACTATTTATCAAACTGTGTGACTGTACATTCCTGGAACACCCACCATTTATGGACTCTAAACCTAACCACATCTTTTTCAAACCTTGGGCTTCCCATTCTAAGGTTACATGTCTACAGTAGATAATCAATTGTTAGTCACTTAAATCACCTGCGAGTGATTCCATAGCCCAAATGCAGGCTACTTGCTTAAAAATGCAAGTGTCCATTTTCTAAAAAGCCGTGACTTGTACCGGTACACTAGTGCCTCCTTGTGCCCATGTAAATCTGCAGGTGTTAATTTGAACATGTGATTTATTTCCTTTTGACGGCCTATACTCCCTATTCCTATACTCCCTATTCCTATACTCCCTATTCCTATACTCCCTATTCCTATACTCCCTATTCCTATACTCCCTATTCCTATACCCCTATTCCTATACTCCCTATTCCTATACTCCCTATTCCTATACTCCCTATTCCTATACTCCCTATTCCTATACTCCCTATTCCTATACTCCCTATTCCTATACTCCCTATTCCTATACTCCCTATTCCTATACTCCCTATTCCTATACTCCCTATTCCTATACTCCCTATTCCTATACTCCCTATTGTCCAATCTAGATATTAACATAGATTCAAAACACCCAAACAGGTAGAGGTCTCCATCATTTTATGCCTAACTTTGGACAAATGGCAGTTGGAGTCAGATGTTTGTTGGGGTTGGTAGCATGTATTGTTCATGGACCTTCACATGAGGTGAGTGGGGACCTTCACATGAGGTGAGTGGGGACTCTAAACAGAACAGCACCTAGGCCCCTCCCACCTTGCCCAGCATAAAAAAACACCTGATAGATTTCATGCCCATTACTATTATTAACTGGTCTATTAATTAACATTTGTGCAGGCTAGCGTTTATATTCAGTACATAATTTCATACGAGTGGTGACCCACAATTCTGTGAGAAAATCCCCAGACCTAAGTCCTTCCTTTTGCAAAGATTAATGAACTATATTGGACAACCATGGAGGGACCTTAATCAGTTTGTCGGGGTTTATTTGGGTAGACGAGGTTTAGTCATCGATATCAGAGCCACACCGAATATCCTGCACAGCTCAATCTCACCGGGATGATCCATCCCATAGTCACGTAACGCTTTCTCAAACAGGTCCCGGAGTGATTTCAGAGATGGGTCCATCTAAACATGTAAGCAACCAACAAAAAAAAAAAAGTAACTATTTAATGTACACTAATTAAATGGATAGACATCAGTCAGCAGGAATGAGCCCCTCTCACAGACAGTCAATATTACAGATTTATACAACACAACACATACACACGCATATACACACACGCACATACACACCTACTTACCCCAGCTGTTTCTATGGCAATGCACTTTAAATAAAGTGCATACGGTACTGGTGGTGTCTCCATCAAGCTTGGGAAAAGAACAACTCAAGCTGTGCTTTCTAACTATTGCATTTACCGCTTGTACACATTGCGAGCTTGCTTTGTTCCACGAGAAATGAAGACCCAGTCCACATACTGCACACATAACACATCCCTTATTCCTGGCACCCCACAGGCCAGGGCAGCCTGATTGGTCCAATTGATGTGTGTGTGTGTGTGTGTGTGTGTGTGTGTGTGTGTGTGTGTGTGTGTGTGCATGTACATGAACTGACAAGCACTGGTTAAAAGGATGACTTTATACTTGGAAGATATGTTCAATGTTGTCTTGCATTGTGTACAGATTAACACTCCTCTGTATCCACCCAACCCAGATAGGAAGAGCTTCCTGTATGGAAGTGAATGGGAAGGGAGGAGGAAAAAGAGGAGAGAAAGGAGGAAAAAGAGGACAGAGGGGAGGAAAAAGAGGAGAGAAAGGAGGAAAAAGAGGAGAGAGGGGAGGAAAAAGAGGAGAGAGGGGAGGAAAAAGAGGAGAGAGGGGAGGAAAAAGAGGAGAGAGGGGAGGAAATAGAAGGGGAAGGAAGTTTGACATTATATCAGGTCTGAGGGTGGATGAGCTGCAGGTCCCACCTCCTTTGGAACAGTATGAATGGCCTTTTCATACACTGCCATCACAGCTTCCATAGATTGGTCGCCTCCAACCGCATCCAGGGTTCGTAACCGTAGCAACCACATGGGAACCGACTTAGGATAGCGTTCAGTGGCTTTAGAGCCAATCTGGACAGCCTCCTCACTCAGCCCCAGTCCAAGCAGTGTCCCTATCTGAGAGCAGAACATTGTTCTTCAGACAGTACCAGCAAGTCCCTTTGCTCACATAACAGCTAAACATGTCCTCTGTGACATGACCAGTGTCCAGTGCCTTTCTAAACACTCTTAGCAATCTCCTTGTTGCCTACAGTGATAAAGAAGAGGGGAGATAGGTAGAACACTTGAGGGGAGGTCCCGGCAAAGTCCACAATGTGGAGTTCCCCAGCTAGTACATACCCCAGTCTCCAATTCCATCGAATGAGTTGAACATTTCACTCTTTCCAATGCCCACTGTGAGTACTTAGCCCAAAGTTTAGCCAAGTCATCACCTAGCAACAGATAGACAACAGCAAGATCAGACCCTCTGTCCTCTTCCCCATACCATTCTGCACAGTCTTGATGCCTTCTTCGTATGTGGCCTCACTCTGAGCCTCCAATTTGATTACATCACTGTCTGCAGGTGTGCAGTGCACCAGAACAAAATGACAACCCCGTTCCATACAACACACACACACACACACACACACACACACACACACACACACACACACACACACACACACGCACGCACACACACACACACACACACACACACACACACACACACCTTGCACAGCTTGCTGTCCTGCCCATGGCCTCCTAGCTAAAGCATCCCAGTACAGTGGGTGTGTGAAGAAGTCTTCTCTGACACTGAACAGTGAGGTAATGATGACTCACGATGGTTCATGCACAGACATTTTGAGTCAGTGATCCTCACTTGTCATAAATCTCCTGTTGTCTCTGCTCAGTTCCTTCAAACAGCTGACAGATGGGCAGAAATTGAAGCCTAAAATCAATATCAGCTATTCAGGAAAGAAGGTCAATGGTTTTTAGTGGTTTACATATGCATTGTATGCTACATGCCTATAATTCATTTCAATGCAGGCATGGATGAGCAAAACCCTAGCTTCACATCAGCCTCTTCCCAACACAAAGAAAAACTTTTTTCAAACACACTTATGTGAAGTCCAGTTGACGCGCACAAACAGATGACATGATCACAACACAACCGCACAAGACACAAGCTCCATCTCTGTGTCCATAGCTAAGGTCAAGCTGAATATATTCCAACAATGTGACGAGGATGTCATTGTACCTAGTAACCACCAGGCACACACACACAAGAGGCATCTCTATTCTGTGCTACTTTGGTAGCCCAGCAAATTGTTGACTCACGGATCCTAATGGAACAGGACTTTAAAATGCATTCTGTCATTTGACTGAATGCTTGGTCATCATAAATGTATCAAGCACATGTTACTGCCAGAAAATCTTTTCTTCTCCAATATAAATATTGGATACGGTTGCAGAATTTATTATTATTTTGCTACTGACCTCCCTCTACATGACTGGGCCCTCCCTCCCCACATGGATGGGCACATCCCCCCATGGACACATCCCCTCCATCCTTCCATGGGCACATCCCCTCCATCCTTCCATGGACACATCCCCTCCATCCCCTCATGGACACATCCCCTCCATCCTTCCATGGGCACATCCCCCTCATGGACACATCCCCTCCATCCCCCCATGGGCACATCCCCTCCATCTCCTCATGGGTACATCCCTCTCCACATACCTGGTATTGCCTTCACGGCTTGCCTGTACACCACTGAGGCCGTCTTGTACGCTAAGAAATCATCAGACATGTTGCCAGTCTTCTGCAAGAGAATGACGAATACAAGTTTGAGCTAATTTCATGCACACACAACGTATACACCCACGTGCACACACAAAACACATACACATGCACACACACACAACATACAGGCCCACACATGCACACACACACAACATACAGGCCCACACATGCACATGCACACACAACACAAAACACTTGCACAGCATTCTCTCCCACCTCGTCCACTGGATCTTCAAGCCCCAAGAGATCTCTCCTCTTCTTCATCTAATTGGAGCACCTCAACATGAGGCTGCTGTTCAATGAGACACAAAGGTGTACATACCTTTTCCACATACAGCAGCTCCATTCTAAACAGCTAAATGAATCCAGGAATCCAGTACACACCAATAATCAATAACACATAATGCCTGCACCGTATCTAGTTTGTGCATTCACTCCAACCAGCCTCTGGCCCTTCCCCTTTCCACCCTTGTCATCCATGCCCCTTCCCTCCCACATCCTCCTCCCTCCCCTCTCACACCCTTCCACACACTCCTCCCTCCACCCTCACACCTCCCTCCATCCTACGCCTTCATAACGCATACGCACCATAATCACACAGTCCCCCACACACCCCAGACAGACACACCCACCCCTGAAGTGGCTTACCTCCATCCAGAGGTGCTTGGATTCGGGATTGGCTCGAATGCCCTGTTGAAGTAGAGCTCTTGACGATGAAGCATTCTTCATGGTCTCAAACTCAAATTTGGCAGCCATCACCCACAAGCCTAAAGCAACAGCCACACACGCCGTTCTTTCAAAGTATGCATTCCAAGCCTTGAAGGATTTGTATCACTAGGCAACACCCACTCAATCTGCACCACAACATACACACTCCACCTGCACCACACACACCCACCTACACACACATCATTTGGCTCACTTGAGTTCCTAGGATGTATGGACAGAACCTGTCCGTACAGTTTGCTTAGCGTGTTGTCATGGTGGCAGCGTTTACAAAACTCAATGTACTGCAGCCACATCTTCAGATCTCCCTTGCAGATGAATACAAGAAAGTCAGTGATTAGTACAACACTATCATGTACACATACTTTGAACTTGGAGAGCGCACGCTTCCATTTGAAGCACATTATGTGGTGGTGGAGAGAGAGGGGGAGGTAAAAAGGTTGTGCAATGCAGCAGGCACAACAGTGTACCAATGGCTTGAGCTCACCCGAAACAAGCTGTGTATCCTGCTCTGTATGCCATAGGCAGAGTCATTTCGACTTGATATCACCCCTCTAGCCTTTTGTGGCAGAATCAAATTGGAGAGGGAAAGTTGCTCTGAACTGTGGACACATTGCATCAGTTACCTTCCTCCGATGTCTGCACAGAAGCTCTAGATTAATTTCGTACTGATGTGTGGATTAAGATGATAATCAATGTATGCAAATGGTGCATGACATATAGGTTGGTTTTTTGGTGTGTGTGTACATGTGTGTATACATGTTTATGTATGTGTGCACGTGTGTATGTGCGCGTATGTGTGTGCATGTATGTGTATGTGTGTGCATGTATGTGTGTGTGTGTGTGTGTGTGTGTGTTGTGTGCATGTTGTTGAGCATTCATGTTGCATGCAAATGTTTGTTGCAATTGTGAAGTGATTTGGTGTGTGGACATCGACCGTGGTGCATGCGCGCGCGCGCGCGTGTGTGTGTGTGTGTGCGCGCGTGTGCGTGTGTGTGTGTGTGTGTGTGTGTGTGTGCGCGCGTGTGTGTGTGTGTGTGTGCGCGCGTGTGTGTGTGTGTGTGTGTGTGTGTGTGTGTGACGTTCGGAAAGATAGAAACAGTGGAAGGTATCTGTTGAGACGCACACCTGAATGGCCCCAAGAAAGTCTTCCTTCTGTGACGGACGCCTTAAAAGTCGATACTCCAGACTTCGGCGCCTCTGTACGATTGCTCTGTGTGATTCAATGGTCTTAACCACTATCGGCTGGCCCTCGCAACCTCTGCGTCATTTCACCTTATTTCCTCTCGACTGAACACTCCTGTGCTTTCCAGCTCCTCCAGTTCCGGAAGCATCAGCTCTAGCCTCTTGTGAACCTTCTCTGCCATTCTTTATAGGCGTGTAATAACAAATATTTTTCCCTCCACGTGGAAACCCCTTCGACACGTGAAGGCGGTAACCAATAATTTGAGCAAAACATCATTATTATTTGAAATATTTTTTTTTTAACAGTAATATTCCGCGGTGCTTAAACAGCTTGTTGGTGTTTTGGTATCATTTTTCTACGCTCTAGTTCATGCCGGACTCAGCCGTAAAGGAACACGCTCAAAGATGGTACCTGGGAGGCTTGGCATCGACATGTGCAACCGTTGTCACTCACCCCCTTGACCTTCTGAAAGTGAGTGCAGCGAGCAGCGTAACTTTCTCTGGATTGCAGCTATTATTATTATTTTAAACAAACGCTATTCGTTATTATTCGATTGTTCAAGGCATTACCGTTCATCTGCATGCAGGTTCACCTCCAAACTCAGCAGCAGGTTCAGAAGGGGCTCGTTGGCATGACAGGGCAGGTCATAAAGAACCATGGCATCCTGGCTTTGTACAACGGGCTATCTGCATCTCTGTGCAGACAGGTAAAAATTGGGTGGGTGGCGTGTGTGCGTGTGCGGGGAGGGGAGGTTGCTCAACTTTGACCGCAACCTTTGACCTCCATACAGTTGACCTATTCCACTACGCGATTTGGAGTATACGAAGTCCTCAAGGGCAAACTTCTACCCTCAGATGGAGGTAAACATGGCATCATAAACTTGGCATCACGCACAGAACACAAACTTTTTTTCTTGTTCGCAGGAGGGCTGCCATTTTATCAGAAGGTGCTACTGGGGGCATCAGGAGGTTACTATGGGTCACAGCTGTGTACGTGACTTTCATATTTTAACTTGACAGGTTTCCTTGGAGTGTTTGTGGGGAACCCCTTTGATGTTGTCAATATACGGTAAATACCAGATAGATCTCCAATACAGCTCTAGTAACATACCTACCCACACATTCCCTCACTCCCCATATTCAATGATGTTAGGATGCAGAATGATGTCAAACTACCTCTTCAAGAAAGAAGGAAGTGAGCGTGATGCTTTAAGATGCACATTCTGCTGAAATGATGGTTACTTTCTGTTTGTATTCTCACATCCCATGTATGGCGCAACACACTTCTGCACATACAACTGCAATTAAGTTACACCCATGTTTTCAATGGTCTGAAGAGAGTTATTGTTGAAGGTGGGTCAGCCATGTCCAGAGGCACATGTAACACACACATGCACACACACACACACACACACACACCACACTGTGCAGAGGGTACAACCACACTTTGGAAGGGGACCTCTCTGAATATCGCCAGGGGGGTACTGATGACCGTTGGACAGGTACATGCCATTCCCTACCTTACCGCCTCCTCCCCACCTGTTGTCCTATGTTTAGAGATTTTGTGTGTGTGTGTTGTCTGTACCTCTAGATAGCATTCTATGAACAGATTAAACAGTGGTTGCTACAAACGTCGTGAGTTGTGTATTGTCGTCAGTATGTGTTGTGTGTGTGATGTGTGTGCATGTGTGTGTGTGATATGTGTGCATGTGTGTGTGTGCATGTGTGTGTGTGATGTGTGTGCATGTGTGTGTGATGTGTGTGCATGTGTGTGTGTGATGTGTGTGCGTGTGTGATGTGTGTGTGTGATGTGTGTGTGTGATGTGTGTGCATGTGTGATGTGTGTGCATGTGTGTGTGTGTGATGTGTGTGTGCGTTTTTGTGTCGCTCGCGTGGAGTGTCAATTGCCAACACATTTGAGAGGAAGGTGTTTTTAAGCATATTACTGCAAGATTGCTTTTTTAAACTGTTTCAGGTATTTCAAAGACAACATGGTAACGCACTTCACAGCAAGTTTAGGCGCGGTGTGTGTTTATGGCCTTTGTGTGTTTGGGTTACTTAATATTGGTTGTTTAAATTTAGGGTACCGTAGCAACAGCAATGACCCAACCAGTGGACGTGATGAAGACAAGAATGATGAACGCAAAACCAGGAGAATTTAAGGTATAATAATAATATATTAGTCATGATGGCATGCTTATTTTTACTCCTCCCCAGACCATCATGCACTGTTTCTGGTACACTGCAAAGACGGGACCTCTAGGGTTCTTCAAGGTATGTAGGAGAAAAGGGGAAGGTGTCAAAGCTTTTGTCATTAGTGTGGTTTGATCTTTCTAAACAGTAAAATGTAAAATATATAATTTTGCATTTGTGTGAATTCTTTCTCACCTTTAGGGATTTCTACCAGCTTTTGTTCGATTGGGACCACATACCATTCTGACGTTTATTTTCCTGGAGCAATTAAGAAAGCTACTGCCTACCAACTGAACGTCTTCTCTTTTACATAGAGCATCATAGGCAAAAAAAATTTGTATTGATTATTAATATTGTGCATTATCAGAGCAGCTGCACATGGACATGTTTCAACATTGTAAAGGCGCTAACACACTGTTAGCGGTCGTCAAGACGAGCTCTAATCGTTCACCGTCTGTCAGGCGCGCCACGTCTGCATCCTTCCTGACCAGAACGTCAGGGAGCTTGCGTATTTTGGCCACGTTGGACGCTTTCAACTCCAATTCTTCGCAACACGCTTCCACGAGGGTCTGGAATGACGGGCGCACCACAGGTACTTCGACGAAATCTTGTTCGTCGCTCCCTGCTACCCGAGCCTTTACCACAATGGACACGGCAGAGTGCCGGGATGCCGCAAGTGGGTCCCAGGTTGCTGGATAGGTGGAGGCAGTAGAATTGGTCAAAAGAGGGAGGTGAGGAGAGTGAGGTGAATGTGGCGAAAGTGAAAATCCTATCCGTCCGTCAGTTTCACGCGCGCTTCGAATCTGTGACGACACGTCAACGTACGGAAACGGCGGGCTCTGCAAATAATTTGGCACTATGGGCAGCTGGGTATTTCCTGATGCCGGCAAGGTCGCCTGGTCAGAGACTTGTAAATGTGGGAGTTATGAACAGCAAAAGAATGGTGTATCTCTTTATGTACCTTTGACAAGTGTCGCGACCTCTGGGTCTCCAGCGAGATGAACGGCCTTCTCCCCATTATGCGTTACAATATTCGCATCAGCTCCACTTTGCAGCAGAAAGGTAACGATCTCTTTGTGACCTCTTTTGCACGCCCAGTGCAGGGCGGTCCTGCATGTGGTCGAATGGCTCGGCTGCATATATTACACTACAGGCGTGAGTCACTCACCATCCGTTTACGCTGTTCTGGGAGTTAACATTAGCTCCGCTCTTCAGTACCTTGTATACACCATCTAAATTTCCTACACATGCCGCTTCCCTCAGAATCTCGTCCATAATTCCATTTATCGACAAATAATATCTATTTACGCATTTTAGAGAATAACATTTTTTTGGTCGCTTGATTCTTAATCACGTTACGGTATCATTTTATTGAGTTGTGTAGTCATTTGTGGTGACCCAGTTTCACCTCTGCATGCGTAGACAAATCATTGGTCGATCAAGAGCGAAGCATGGACGGTAGCGAAGCCGATGTGGACGTGGAGATTGACGACGAATCGACGCAGCAAGGCGAAGCTCAGTTGTCGGGAGGAGAGCGTCAGTCGCAAGGTGCCGCGGGGTCTTCGGCGGGCTCTGGTAGAGGGAAGCGCACGCTCATAGGTTTCGCGCAGCGCTCGATCCTGGAGGAGTTCTATCGAAGCGGGATGAACAGCGCATCCATGCAGTTCCAGCATATGCACCAGGCGGCCTGCGACAAAACCGGACTCGACTTAAACGTGGTAAAGGTACAGCATGGAATGAACCCGTACATACATGTTTTCCCCCTTTTTTTGGATCAGTTTAGAAGCCATATTTGCTTCGCTTGTGCTAGTTAGCGTTAGGACCACAAACACAGCATAATTTACTCATTTACTTACTTATTTATTTTTTATCTTTCTTTCTCGCACCCGCTCTTATCGTTTCGCCCTCTTTGGTGCATTATTTTCGCGCGTGCAGAATTGGATTCGCAATCGACGGAGACCGACGAATCCCAACGAGGCTCACGTGACGATGCACCGCGACCAACAGCTGCCGCAGCACCCCGCTACCCCGCCACACAGTGTAGCCCTCCTGGGGACCCCCGGCATAGCGTACACGCGAGCACCCCCCGAAGCCAAGAGGATTCGTCTCGATCCCCGTACGTAATTTCAAATTGTGCCATCACACAACGTGGAGGAGGGTGCTTGTGTGTGTGTGGGGGGGGGGGGGAGGGGCGATCACCACCCGCCATTGTCTTTAGTTATGACTGGATAAGAAGGGTGCACACGTATGCACACAAGTGCTGACATTCAGTTGTGGGTTGGGATGCTTTTAATGGTAACCTGACATTTGATTGGTCCAAGATTATTTTTTCGTATTTAGTCCATATAAACAATTGTCATTGTGTTTACAATATAACTCTACTCTCCATCAAGGTTTGGGATGGTGAGGTTTATGTTGTGAAATTTATGTCATATACAAAATTTTGTTTTTAAAAATTGTTTATAATTTTACCTTCTCCCACTCCAGTTCCCATACCATCCCTGGGTCCCCAGTCCACCCTTGTCCCACAAGTGTCGCCCAGCCCCGGTGGTCCCAGTGGGGGACCAATGCTGGTGAAGCTCCGGGTGGCAGACAGTGGAGAATGTGATTTTGTGGAGGTGGAGGTGGAACATCCCTCCTATCATGGCCTGCTCAGGGCCTGCTGTGAGGAACTAGAGGTACAACCCTCGGACATTGTGAAGATACGCAAGCTGCCCAACATCTGGGTGAGGAAAGACAGAGACGTCCAAAGGATGAGGGACGGCCAGGAACTTGAGGTGGTTCTCTCCTCCCACGCCCAGCCCCTCACCTCCGTTTTGACCGTTAACCCTTTCCCCTCGAGCAACGGTCTCTCCCTCATGACTGCCAGCTGCGAGCCTACGGTCGGCAGCAGACCGGACTTGGAACACGGCAATGGCTCTGAGATGTCTTGTCACCCATCTGCATCCCAACAGTCTCACTGAAGTAAAGCAACAAAGTCAACTCCTAAGTTATGTTAGAACAGTTCTCATGTTCCATTTTTCCCAAGCCCTCTCACAGTTCTTTTGTAATTTACCAGCAAAACATGGTATATTTTTTCATCCGTGCAGAGATTCAAATATGCATCACATAATGAAAGATTATTTTATTTTATTTTTAAAGAAAGATGCATGCAGAAGCATTAAAATTACATTGCTATGTGGCTGTACTGGCTAAGGCACATCTTCAGATAGGAGCTCTCAAACAGAAGACACAACAGTCAATGTTTTGCAGAAAGGGATGCAGGCCTCTGCATGGCTATTAAATAAAACTAGCAATATGATCAGTCATCTATTTGCATAACTTCACTTCTTTAGCAAACAAGACACCACCCTCTTCCTCACTCACACATTTCACACATACTAAGTTCAGTAAAAGATGGTAAAAGGAAAAGGTCGGAAGCCTTAGGGACCTATAGTGCCCTTCGTTTCCTCAATGTTTTCTGGAAACATTGATGCCACGTCTTGTTGCCCGAGAACCAGCTGGTGTGATCATAACTTGTTACTGTTGTGCACAAGTCACTTATGTTTGGATTAGTTTCAGGGTAAATAGCAGTTGGCTCTGGGCTTCCTCCAGGGAAATGACCTTCCACACAAGGTACAACCAAAAACTATAAACAAACACAATGTAAACAAACACAAGTGCCATTAGACACCCTGCCTCAACATGCAAACATTATCCTTTGTTGTCTTGGGCTGTCATTTTTTTAATACAGAAAGAATTGGTGCTGAAATGGCACAGAGCACACTTGTATCAACCGAATAAGAAAAGAACAAGAAATGAATATGCAGCTGCAAAAATATTCAACTACAGTAATAGGCCCAGCTTCCACTAAACACGTCCATCAGCAAACAAGGCATATACTATTATAAAGACAAGGATTCAAACAAGCACACACCTGCCTTTATGCACGTGAACACAGACAAGAACTTTTATTTTTCAAGAATACACAGATGTGTTAATGTCAACCAGCCAATTGTACTGAATGCATGAGGTCAACCACGGTTGCAATTCACCCTAAGCTTTGCTCACTAGCAAGCTACGACATCAGTCACATGCTTGGTCCATTTCTTCAACAACCTCCAGCTTGACTCTTTTGGCCTTTGGTGTCTCTTCTGGTTCAGACAAAACAGTTGCAGGCTTTGGGAGTGAGTTGAATACAGGCAATGCTATCGAGTCTACTGTCTTGATATTAATAGACTGAACATTATTAAGTCCACGAGCGACCTTGCTTGAAATTGTCTTCACACACTGTAGTATATTTTGAACAACTGCATCAGTGGTGAAGCCAACCCTAGCAACGGGTACTGCCCTGTCAATAATGAAGGAACACACATTACACACTGCACGAATACCACTGTCCCATCCTTACATGCAAGCACCACGCCCTACATGTAGATAAGTGGAATTGAGGACTCTTCTTATTTCTCCAGCCAAGTCCATTTTTCTCATGTCAACAGCCAATGGAAATCTATTTTTTTAAAATGCAAAACAGTGTCTATTACCACTGAGACTACACCAAGTGCTCTGACAAATCATACTTCTTTTTTTCAAAGAACTTCTTTCCGAGCAAAGTTGGTAGTCGATCATAAACCCTCTTGTCACAAAGGAACACATCGTATGATGTACTAAGCTTCCGCTTTGCTTCAAATGACCTATAATCACTTCCAAGCTTCTCCACAGAAATGACCTTCACACAAGTGTTAAAAGGAAAGATTCCATTCAATTACCCCACATTCAATACCTCAAACGTTATTTCAACACCTTGGCTCAATTCCTCTATGCCCTTATACTCAATAGCTAACATCACCATCAACTTTGCATTAGTCACCTTGGTGATCCCGGTAACTGCTTTGGCTTCTAGACGCTGTTTTACTGCTCGCTTTTCATCCTTCGTAATTAGGCACGTGGTGTATTCCCCTTGGGGATATAAGGTGTGGGGCAGACCGCTACAATTAAAATAAAAGGCGCAATATAAGTACTGCCTGTGGTAGAGTCCATCTCACAAACATTTGAACGGGTCTCATTTTTTTCTGGGGAATCGCCTTAACTGCGATGATGATAGAAATGAGAGGGTCGTCATCAACCAACTTGCGCTTGCGTTGTTCGGTTATGGTTGCATGGTACTTTTGCAATGCCTTGACGGCCTTTGTTACCTGGTCGACGTGTACAAGGGTACGTAATGCACCTATTCAGGGCCTCCACTTACCAAGCCTTCATCCAAAGTGCTTGTTGAATGCATCATGTCATGAACGTTTACAAATACGCCACGTGCATTAATGGAATATTAACGAGGGTTAAAATTTTAAAAAGTTACAAGATTTTATTAAAGTATCGGCAGCGCTGATCCAATTGATTGCTGTTTGGATGCAAATACTGACGCTATGCGAGTCCACTACTTTCATACGAGGTCAGACTGAACTTTAGTTAAGTAATTCAACAGGTAAATCTTTGACCGAAGTAGTCTCCACACACTGTATCAGCGGGTAACCCTATTCCTGCAACGGGTACAGCTCTGTCGACCAATCCACAGGGTGGTTTATTTTTGCTTCCTATACAACCATCTACATTCACAATTGGAAGTTTGTCAGTTTTAACATTTTGAATCCTTCGATGATAAAATAAAATTAATAATGCTTGGCAGCGGTAGCGCAACAAGCTTATGTCAGACTCTGTCAAGGTCACTGTCGGCAGCATAGTTTGATCACTAGCTGGAAGATCGCGGGATGGAATCGTGACCATTAAATTTACTGACATGTCCGCGAATGTGATACAATATCACTAGGCAACGGCTGCGGGTTTACTCCGGACGTGACGTTATCGCATATCCGATCTTTCATGCAAAGGGCCATTAATAGGGGGGCTATTCCCCCCGGCCCGGCCCCCCCCCCCCCCCCCCCCCCGCCCTTGTAATGGTAATGTGTTGATAATAATGACCATGTCATTAATATCACCACCGCTGCAGTATTTTGATCCGTGAGATCAACAGTAGACACAACCAAACCACAAACCACATCTAAGACTTTCACTCTGGGATTATAAGAATGCAAAAGTTTTGCAGTCAGGTTAGTCTCGCGGGCCATGACGTAATAAATTAGAAATTATTATTTTTAGAAATTCTAATCTATTACGTCATGGCCCGCGAGAGGTATGAAAGTAGCCATGCATCCCAATGCCTCCATTCAGCCACCTTTTTCTGGTTGGGAGAGTCTTGATGGTTGCAATGCTATTGGTGCCGAATCTACCCCGACAGTGACCTACCATCGACCGTAGTCAAATCAGGCTCTCCCTCGATCGTCACTACTGTTGTCGAAGGCCCCACGATTGGCGCCAACGTTGGCAGTACTGCAGCCAAGACATCTTCTTCAGCTATCGCCACAGGTGTTAGAAGTGCAGGTACTACTATAGTAATGGTCCACATCGACTGTCACCGTTAACAAAGTGACGCATCGAACAGACTCTTGAGAATGGCTTCAACTTGGCTTCATCAAGCCCAAATGCTTCTCGTCACACTGGTCTATGAGAAGAGTTTTTCGTGGCACGCGATAGTAGGAAATCGTCTTAGTTTTAATCCTGTAGCTACCACATACAACGCCCATCGAGGCCAGGAATACTAACGTCCGCGAAGGTGACAATATCACTAGGCAACTGCTGCGTGTTTACTTCGGACCTGACGTTTATCGCACATCCGATCTTTCATGCAAAGAGTCCATTGTCTGTAGTATTTCATCAAGAGAATACATGAACACCTACATTATTATTATTCGTGTAAGGTAATGCACAAGCACGGATAAATAAGTCTGCCACAAAATCGAAATTGCGTGCACACTTTACAGCAAACTAAGGTGAGGTGAAGCCTCTCATAGATGTTTGCTATGGCCTTATTTTTTGAGAAATGTAGGTTTTAATTATATAATGTAATAATGAAAGAAGGAATATAGATAATTAATTAATATGTGTCAATGTCCTCAATAGCCAGATGATCCTTACCAACAAAGAGGTGTCCAAGACGGGTAATAGGAAAATGATTGCACTTCCCCTGACAACTTACCCTTTTAAGAATGATACAGACTGTTTTCCAAAAACACCCAATGTTTCTATGACAACTGGAGCAATATTGGGGTCCAGATTTGAGTATTTTTCTGATTTTCTTCTCTCAGTTTGGTCAGCCATTATACCTGCTTCCCTGTGATGCAACTCTGCTATACAAAGGTGCATAGGTGTCCACACACGATATATCCCATATAAGCAGTTTTCCTGGGTACCAAGGTAGCTCCGTCAGGCCTTTTACCATCGGTACAAGAGATTTCACTGGGTTCTAGTCATGATGGAACCAAGATGCCCCTAATGCTTTGTGAACAATATCGATGGTAACAACCTTGGCTGATGGCAACAATGTGGTTTACAAAATGCCAAGCCAAGATGGAGGCTAATAGCAATCTGAAAGATGGAGTCATCCATTCGGAGACCCAAATGATGACAATGGTAGTGCATTAAGCCGAATGCCTGATTCTTCTGCAAAGGCTGTTAGAAGGCGACTTTCGGATGTCTCATTTGTTATGCTCTAGAGCGTCTGCACTCTATAAGTCAGATCCAACGTGTCAGTAATCTCAGTAATTGCTACATGTATTGGTTGGCCGACACTTGCTAGTGCTGGGGGACCGTGCTGGGTGCTTTATATTATGAAGCACTACCATAAGTACATTCTGCATAAGTTGGTTGAGTAGTAGCGGTTGGCCCATTACGCCGGCCCGCTCGGGTAGAAAAACATCCATAACGAAGGGTCGAAACCCGTAGCTAATTGGTACCGATAATGAAAGTTTATAAGTTAATTTAATTATTGCATGGTCAAATCTCGGCATTATGGAAATGAGCTAATGGTCACCACCAGCTTAACTGTACTCTGTACTAAGAAATCTATGCCAAAGTCATAGGGCTCTAAATATAGTACTCAGTAATTACGATATCTTCGCCGTATTATAGCATCTCCGGATAAATAGAACAAAAACAGCCATTAATAATTACCGATAGTTAATTTTAGTTGAAATAAAATCTTATGTTATGGGTGGTGGAAGCAGCAGGCAGGCATTCAGGCAGGCTGTCCTTGATCTCATATCGACGAAGGAGGTCAGCTGTTTTACTGTAGAGTGCCAAGCACGCCGTTTCTGTAATTTGTCGTACGTAAAAAGATAAATAAGTAAAACCAGCAAATTACAACACAGTGCAGAAATCTGGAACCGTTTTAATTCTTATTAATGCACACATAGGCCGTTGCTGGACAAGGGAATACCTTCTGGGAGCGGTATTGGTCGGACCCGGTCCTAACAGCGCAGGACTATTTCGCTCTTGTCACAACTGAGGATGTTCAAAACTTGAAGAAAGACGCTTCGGGGAACCTCACGGCCCTTTGCTTCAAGGTATGCTCTTACAGAGGGGTGCTTTCCCTTCTAGTTACAATATCAGTACTGCGCTTCATGCCCGCCTACATACTTTCGCCCACTTCCGTGTATACCGTTTTAATTGACATGGGAATTGGATGGTTCTGAATGTGTTTTCTTTTGGTTTCACAAAATGCAGGTAGTGGAAAGGATAAATGTAGCCACTACCACTGCATGCACAGGACCCAACGACCATGTAGCAGGTTGGCAGACCCATCTTGAGTGCATCCAAAATCCTCAATTTGTACCCTCCCCCCCCCCACACACACACATCTTTCCCCTCTTTGCTCACAGTGCTCAACTGTGTTCGACTTCTCACCAGGCTTATACCTTTTCTGTTTGAGGATTCTGATTGGAGATTGCTATTCTGGTCTCCTGCTAACTTCTCAGCCGTGGGTCATGGTTGTTGTGCCTCTTCACTGTGTCATGTAACCTTCCATCCCCCACAGACCCAAGAGGGAGAGCAGCCACAAGCCCTGGCACAGGTCTTGCTCAACTCTCTGGCTGTAAGTTGGAGATCTTCATTGCTTTGGTGATGGTTGTGGGCACCACATGCACACCATCACAACCTACCTCCACACCATCACGATCTACCTCCACACCATCACAACCTACCCCCACCATCACAACCTACCTCCACACAATCACAACCTACCTCCATACCATCACAACCTGCCTCCACACCACCACAACCTGCCTCCACACAATCACAACCTACCTTCATACCATCACAACCTACCTCCATACCATCACAACCTACCTCCATACCACCACAACCTACCTCCATACCACCACAACCTACCTCCATACCATCACGACCTACCTCCATACCACCACAACCTACCTCCACACAATCACAACCTACCTTCACACCATCACAACCTATCAACCTACTTTCACACCATCACAACCTACCTTCACACCATCACAACCTATCTCCACACCATCACAACCTACCTCCACACCATCACAACCTATCAACCTACTTTCACACCATCACAACCTACCTTCACACCATCACAACCTACCTTCACACCATCACAACCTATCACAACCTACCTCCACACCATCACAACCTATCAACCTACTTTCACACCATCACAACCTACCTTCACACCATCACAACCTATCTCCACACCATCACAACCTACCTCCACACCATCACAACCTACTTTCACACCATCACAACCTACCTCCACACCATCACAACCTATCAACCTACTTTCACACCATCACAACATACCTTCACACCATCATAACCTATCTCCACACCATCACAACCTACCTCCACACCATCACACCCCATGGTGGCTGTTCCTCATGACACAATGCTCCCTCATGACAACACTTCCTTTACATCTATTTGCTACTGCAGGACCTCTTGTTCTGCCCTGACTTCACTGTGGTTCCCAAGACCAAACAAGGCCCTGTTAGTTACCTGAGTCCACAACACATGCATAATGACTGTCTTCCTTCATGTTCCCCTATACACTTCATTCTACTCTCCCTCACTCTCTTCATCCCTCACTTCACTCCTCCCCACCCTCAATCTCTCTTTCACTACATTTAGGAAAATCCTGACGATTTATCATCAATAGATAGTTGTGAGCACATTTGGTGAGTCATAACCACACGTATAGGGTCTGCCCCCTCCCCCTTCTTCCCACACTCACCAACCCAAATCATTGCCGGGGGTCATAAGCTGTACTGTGTAGTTTGCTTGTAAAGTGGTGTACCTTTGAGTAGACACCCAAGCAAATTGAACCCATAGATAGTACTACAACATCCTGAATTTAGGGCTGATTGCCCTGCTGCTGTACCATAATCATAGTAGATTATGAATTGTAGAAACCAGCCTTCAGCTTGCCATGGTAACTATGATCTAACTGTTTCTGATTTGAGGCCAGCATCATAACTAGGTTGGCAGTCTTCCTTAGATGGCCATTGTGCTTGGAAAAGGGTACCACTTGGTATAAGCACTTGCTCAGGTTGCTATGGTGATCACCGCTGTACCTGTGCATACAGGGAGGCAGGGATTGGTTGCTCTGTGTCTCCAGGGAGGACAGCAGCCATCGACAGTCACAGGACAGAGATAATCAAACTCCTTGTCACCTGCTTCTCAGAGACCCTCTACTACAAGCCAGAAGGTAAGGGAAGGAGGCATTGGGAGGTTCAATTTACCTAAATATGATGCAGAAATTGGAGCGCCCAATCGCTGGATGCTTCATTTTACCTCAAGTGAAAACAGGTGGGTACCAGCCCTGCCAGTCAAATCTGTGTCAAACAGCTTTCTTACTTTTCACCCATTTGTCTGTTCTTCAGACATGTGCTTCCGATCTTGACGTCACTGCTTAATGTGACGTGTACTTATGATCCGGTTGGATACGGTGTTCCGTAAGTGATTAGGAAATCGTGTGTATTGCTTGCATATGTCCGTGCACATCTGCACATGTAAGGATGTAGGATAGTGTATCAGTTGTCTCCTTGGCATTTAATCAGTACTTGATTCCTCTCTTCTTTTGCCCATGCCACTTTCTTATAATCTCACTGTCGTGTGTTCCTCCTCCTCCATCATCTCCTTGCTGGCACACACTCCCCTCCATCCCTACCTCCCCCCCCCCTCCCTCCATCTCAGGTACTACTGGACCATGGTTGGGGACCCCCGGGGGGACCTGGTTGAGGCAGCTGTACAGCTCCTGTGTCTTGTGCTTGACTACTACCCACATAGCCAAGTCAACCGTCTTCAAGCAGCCTCACAGGCGCAACAAGCACAGCCTGAACCAGGGGCTGGGAACCTCTTCTGTGGTTATGTCTCCAGGCTTCACCAGAATGAGGTAATTCCCTCCTTCCCTCCCTCCTTCCCTCGTCTTTCCTCTCCACCTCCCTCACTCCCTCCTCCCCACACCCATCCTATACTCCTTCCCGTACATGTATGTACCTGTACATCCCCCCACATTTCCTTGTCCATTGTGCTATCAAATCCGAATAGCTGCTAAACTGCTCTGCATCTCACTCTTCTGTTACCAAAGGACCTGGAGTTTATTGCCAAGGGGATGATAAATCTTATCTATAATCCAGTCCGCCATGTTAGTCACATGACATTCCCAGTGACAGCTGACATGATTGGGCTCTGTTATGCCCTTGCAGACCTACCTGCCTTACTCCATCAAGAAGGTCTTCTTCACACAGGAGCTGTACATCGTCCTGTGGAAGATGTGTGAACTCAACAAGGTCTGGTCACGTGACCATGTCACATGATTCCATAGCTCCCTCCCACTTTTTTCAGCGATTCATGATACACCTCCTTCGAAGCCCTGTCCTGTTTGACCTGGTAGTGCCCATCCTAATCAACATCTTGGAGAGCCGTGCCAACCCTGGTGGGTGTGTTCTTGTAGTCACATGATACGAGGGACGTGATGGGTGCATGATGCACAAGCCTACCCCTCATTGGAGACTGCTGTGCATACTGGGTGACTGTTAGATGTGCATCACATGACACGTCACATGACCACATTGATACACATCACACACGCACACGCACACACGCGCACACACACACACGCACACACACGCACGCACACACACACACACACACACAACCCACACTCATGGTACACAATACTGATTGAACAAGCCACACACAGTTTAAGGAAACATGAACAAACTCATGTTGTATATACAAACATGTTGTATACATAAACACTGTCACTGTTACAAGACAAACATCATTTTACTCCATCCACAATGCTCCTCTTTCTCCTTCACCCTTCATCCACACCTCCTCTTCCACTACTTCCTAGCGATGGTGGGGATGCTTCATGTTGGTGTATTCATCTTTCTGTTGCTGAGTGGAGAGAGAAACTTTGGAGTGAGGCTGAATAAGCCATTTGTGCCTCACGTCACCATTCCAGACATCCCCAAGTTCACAGGCACACATGCCGACCTCCTCTTTCTGGTATGTAGCAACCCCAGGGGTAGGACTGGCCCACATGTTACCCGCCATTTTGTTATTACTGCTCAGGTGTTCCACAAGGTGATTACCAGTGGGCTGCCACGACTACAGCCCCTGTATGACAGCCTGCTTACGATCTTGGTCAATGGTGAGTTTGGTTCAGAGGGAGGGTCTGTGCAGTGGTTGGTGATGACTCCATTGCATAGTCTCTCCATATCTGAAGTCGCTGTCCATGATCACCTGCTCTCGTCTGATGCATCTCCTGGAGGTATGACAGTGTTGCTTGTTGCAGTGGCTTCATGTCCATTACTTCCTTTGTACACACCTCATCTCTTCTCTCTCATCCTCTCTCTCTCGAGAGAGAAGCTCAGAGAGAGAGAGGAGAGAGAGATCCCCTCTCTCCTCCCTCGCTAAGAACCGATCAGAGAAAAAACTCTCCCCCCTCATCCTGAGAGAGTCTCTGAGAGAAATCTCTCTCTCTCTCGGTCTCTCCTCCTCAGAAACTCTCTCTCCCCCCTCGCATCGCTCTCTTATCGCCCATCTCCCCCTCGCTCCCCCTCTCTTCCCGCCTCTCTCTCCTCTCCTCTCGTCCCCTCTCTCTGCACTCACGATCATGTCTTGCAAACAAGTCATTTTCAACAACATGGTTGCTGTTTGCCAAACCAACACAATCACTTCTTAGTTTTTATCTCCTTGAGATATTCAACAACATAGTCCAGTATCAGTTCGATGGTGAGGGGTCATTGTATCTCCATCTATTATCATGTGTGGTGCACCTATTTCAGGGAACACCAACCTGATCTACTCACTGCTCAGGTCCAAGGAAGTATTCTATCAGGCAAGTCATCTGGCACATGAGAGCGGCATCCTAAGGCTCATCGCTTTTGGGTGTTCCTTGCCCTTAGCTCTCAAACTTGCCTGAAGACTCATACCAACTAGTCGCACCAACCAGACCTGCAGACAACCCTTCAGGTAATGTTGCTTATTTGATGGGTCAACTTCCTAGCTGGGAGTGTTTGGCCTGTGTACTGCAATATGGGTGGGGAGGGAGGGACCATGTTTAAACATTGTCACATAATTACATGAAGACAAGGCTGTTGTTGTTTGTATGAGAGATGTCTGCACGTATAGTAATGCCTTTGACAACAGTTTTTTCTGCATGTGTATTTGTAGCTGATGAAAACCAGGAAGGTGATCATCAAGCTGAAAGTGAAGACACTTCTGCAAACACAGATGGTCAAGCGGTGTCCCGAATGGAGCCCACCTCAATCGTACAGCAGTCCACTGAAGAGGGCCATGTTCCAATGCCTGAGATTGAGCCAGCCGGTCGTGTTCAGATGGTGGAGGTGGAAGTGGAGAACAATCGGGACGGTGGGGACACACCCACATCCCCCTCGCAGCCTGAAGACATGCCCACCTCCCCTGTGTCCCCCACTGAACAGGAGCAAGTGGTTCCAAAGACCACTCCTATCCAGACGTCTCCCCAGGCTACTCCTCTCCAAACTTCTCTTCCCCAGGCCACTCCCGTGGCGGCTATGGACTCTCCAGCTTCACAAAGGGGAGGATTAACAGTGGGTGCCCAGACCTATGCATCTGCGTACGATGCTCGTCCAGCAAAGGGGAAGGGAAAGCCCCTAAAGTCCCCACTGACGAGGGACCTGATGCCTCTCAATAGGGATGTTGCTCGTAGTACTCAGTCGCTGGTGGAGCCACTGGCCACCCCAGACTTCAAGCCCACTCCAGAGTGGGTAAGTGTGAGTGAGGGGAGGTGGGTATGAGGTGGTATGAGGTGGAGGTGGCTATGAGGTGGAGGTATGTTTGAGGGGGAGGTGGCTATGAGGTGGAGGTGGCTATGAGGTGGAGGTGGCTATGAGGTGGAGGTGGCTATGAGGTGGAGGTGGCTATGAGGTGGAGGTGGCTATGAGGTGGAGGTAGGTTTGAGGTGGAGGTGGCTATGAGGTGGAGGTAGGTTTGAGGTGGAGGTGGCTATGAGGTGCAGGTAGGTTTGAGGTGGGGTGGCTATGAGGTGGATGTGGCTATGAGGTGGAGGTAAGTTTGAGGTGGATGTGGCTATGAGGTGGAGGTAGGTTTGAGGTGGATGTGGCTATGAGGTGGAGGTGGGTGGTATGAGGTGGAGGTGGGTATGAGGTGGAGATAGGTTGTGACGTGGAGGTGGGGTATAAAGTGAAGCTATGCACTTAGTGTTCTTTTGGTTATTGTATGGTTTCCTTCCTTCGTGTGTAGGTGCGTTCGTGGAAGCAGAAGCTGCCACTTCACACTATTATAAGGGTGCTTCAAGTTCTTGTTCCACAAGTTGAAAAGCTATGTGCTGAAAAGTAAGCAAATTTTCTCTCCCTCCCTTCTCCTTTCTCTCACTTCCCTCCCTCCTTTCCCTCCCACCTTCCTCCTTCCCCTCCCACCTCCCTCCTTTCCCTCCCACCTCCACCCTCCTTTCCTTCCCATCCCTCCCTCCTTTCCCTCCCACCTCCCTTCCTCTTTTCCCTCCCACCTCCCTTCCTCTTTTCCCTCCCACCTTTCCCTCCCACCTCCCTTCCTCCTTTCCCTCCCACCTCTCTCCCTCCTTTCCCTCCCTCTACCCTCCCACGACCTCTCTCCTTTCCCTCCCACCCCTTTAGTCCATTGCACACAACACTACAATCCAATGATAGCCTGCATGCCCTGTCTTAACGTCATTGCTCTGGTTTAGTGATGTCAAAACAGACCAAGAAATATTAGAATACCTCAAGAACGGGACCTTGGTTGGTCTGCTGCCAGTACCACATCCAATACTCATCAGGAAGTACCAGGTACTTTGGAGCCTCAAATATTTAACCCAGTGAGTGCTAAATTCTGCACGTCTCGTTGGCACAGACCAGCGAGAACACAGAGAAGTGGTTTCACAGCTACATCTGGGGTGTTCTCTACGTCAGGTAAGGCTTGTGCATGCGTGTCTGTGCTTGCTTTAGTGTGTCCTTGCAGGAACTATGACCCTCCCATATGGTACGACACAAGCATTCGACTCTTCCAGGTGGCAAAGTCCACTGTGGGCTGATAGGATCCCTCTTATTCCAAGCAAGATTTTAACAGGATTTTTTTCCCCCCACTTCCATGAACTGTCATTGGCAATTGACTGCATGCCCGGTAGCTAGTGATGGCTTGGTTGTAAATACACAGTATGTATTATCTCATGCATCGTGACAATCTAATAATGATTGCAACTTAGGAGGGGTGCTATGGACAGGTGACTAGGAAGTGTCTAAGTTGTTCAATGGCTGTTGGCTGCTTCCTCCATTCCTCCTCGCCTTCTGAAGGATCGGTCGGAGGTAGTATGGTCCCTTCTGGAAGCGACTTCAGCAGCTCTCTGAGTGATTCTATGGCGCTTTGGTCTGGTGAGGTTGCTGATTGTTGTTGGTCCCTTCTCTCCACCGACTGGGCAGGTGTAGAGGTCTCCGCAGTGGCCACACCTACATCGTCTGCAACCTTGTGACCGTCGGACCTAGCACAGAGTGGAGTACAGATACGTTATTCACAACTGCATTGGGAAAAGTGGCCACTCACGTTTTGGACCCCGCCATTAGGTCTGTGATTGTTTTTTTCCAGAGGTCTCTCTCCTCAGCGCTCCTGACAGCCTGGCCAGTGTATTGACATGACATCATCATTTCTACTCTATGTATATGTAAAGCAAACGAACTCACAAAAACATGTGTGCGATCCGGAGCCTGAATCTCAAATGTGAATCCGTAACTGCTTGGCCGTGAAATGCCTACGCGCGTGCACTGTGGATTCGACACAAAGCAGCACCGTAAACAGAATGGTCCTGACGTCCGCGACTTACAGTTAACAGGTCTATAGTTCCGCTGAGCGCTTGTTTCTACACGTGAAGAAACCAAACAAAAAACATAAGCTGTTTTGTGTACATTGTAAATACACATACACAAACACAACACACACACACATAACGCATACACACACACACACACACCTATATACACAGAGCACAGTACATCCCCTCCTCCTCCCAAATCGGCCCTCGGCCCTCGTGAACTCACTGTGGCATCCTTGTAACAGACCAGCTCCGTTCCCTTCAGCTCGTAATAGCGCTCATGCCATCCCTTCAGCCTTCTGCCCATCTTGTACAGAGTGCCGGCCAATTGTGGCTGTTAGGGATGAAACGTAGAATAAAAGAGAATTTGGGGGACTATGTGCTTGTATCCACTGAGCCACTCCCCTTCTGCAGCTTCATCCCGCCCACTCCCTTAAGCAAAGCAACATGCACCGATTGGTAGTAACAGTCCATAAGAGTAGAATGCAAACCTCTTTTAGTCTTTCATTGCCTTTCAAGGTGCCGTTAGCGGGAGTTGATCCTTGGAGTATGTCCACTCCCTCTACGGAGTTTTTAACGCTGTACGCCGCAACAGGCGGAGGAACCCTTCTGCCAACCTCTGGGCGTGCAGCTGCCATTAGCGGTTAGCCGTTTGATCCCCCTTGCTGAAATCTGCAAAGCGAAGTCATATGCTCAAGATACCACGTTAGCAGAAACGTTCCACTCCAGTGATTTCGAGTGCGCAAATAAATTCAATTTGTTCCTCCGAAATATAAAAAATCGTATGCCCCATCCTAAATTCGAGACGTGCCGCTGTAGCTGACAAGCAGAAGGCGTCCCGAAAAAGTTTTATCTCATGTAAACATGTAGTTTAAAAACAATAGGTAAAGGCAGTCACACAGCTCGCCGCATTGTTATCGTGTTTAAAGTAAGCAAAAGTACAGACCGGTAAAACTGTGAAGCAATTTTAAGGTAGTACCTTGAACTGAACTTTACAATATTGACAGCTGCTGTCTTTTTCTGCCTTGCGTACGCCGCGATTACGTAACTTGCTTTTATGCATCAATAGAAATTGACATTTCAGATAGTGTTCACGGTAATACTGATTAAAATTACTGATGCCCGAGCCCTCCTGGCTCGATGCATCATTTTCGTGACTTTTTGTGGTGTGGTTTGGTTAATACCTACATTTAGCACAGGATTTATAAAAACCTCTGCAAACAAACGTGGAGCTCTTGCTTGTCATGGGCAAGAGACAAGGAAGTGTCTTAATTGTTCAATGGCTGTTGGCTGGCCCCTCCATGTATCTTCATCAGGCAGGGGGGGCCAACTGTCATATGACAGCTGCCCGTTACTCTCTGGTAGCGAGTCTAACAGCTCCTTGAGCTCATTCACAGCAGCTGATGGTGGAAGAGATATGGCAGCTGGGAAAGCCATGGGAGGGATAGCAGAAGATACAGCAGCTGGTGATGTGGGCAGTGGGGATGTGGGGATTGATGCAGAGAGGGGGGAGCCTGTGTTTCGCTCCAGTGTGGACGAGGGGGACCATGGCTCTGGACTCGCTTCTTCAGCAGAAAGTGCTCCTTCCATGGATAGCCTCTTAGAAACCGGGGAGGTGGGTGTGGACACAGATAGGGAGTGGAATTCATTGGTCTGGGTGTGGCTTAGTGATGACGTGGGATGCTTATCCACTGCCTCCATTGAACGTTTCCTGCGGCTCTTAGGAGTGAAGAAACGCTCCATGAGACTTTCCTTCCGGATCACTGTAGCCTTTGCAGCATGATCTATTGTTCCCTTTCGAAATGACAGCCATTTTTTGGGAGGTGCTGTTCCCATGGTGTTCCTTTTCTCCTCCGCTACTCTGTCGGGAGGAGAGGGAGGGGGAAGGAGAGAGAAGGAAGGAGGGAGAGGGAAGCAGGGAGATGGAAGGAGGGAGATGGAAGGAGGGAGATGGAAGGAGGGAGATGGAAGGAGGGAGATGGAAGGAGGGAGATGGAAGGGGGAGTGGAAGGAGGGAGATGGAAGGAGGGAGATGGAAGGAGGGAGATGGAAGGAGGGAGATGGAAGGAGGGAGATGGAAGGAGGGAGATGGAAGGAGGGAGATGGAAGGAGGGAGATGGAAGGAGGGGATGGGAGAGGAAGGGGGGGGAGAGTGAAGGGAGGGAGAAGGGAGGAGGAGGAGGGGAGGAACACATATCTCCATGGCAACTGCCTCTTTTAGAAGGCATCATCTTTTCTTTGATGACACTGAGCCACCTCTCTCTATCCTCTCTGGCCCTGGCAGCCTAGGGTAGATGGAGGAGGAGATGAGTACTTTATATGTGATAGTGCCGTACGTACGAGAATGTGTGTACGGTCCAGAGTCCTCAGCTCAAATGTGCTCCCAAAACTGATGATGGGTGTGACAGTGTGGCAGAATAGCACTGAGTATGGAAACACATGAATAAACCACACTTCAACACCCTCAAGAAGCAAAAATCAAAATACACACACACATGCACACACACACACACACACACACACACACACACACAGCATGGAGGCAACTAACCAAATTGTTATCAATACTGCAATTCAAAAGCTTGTAAATAAAAAACACGCTTCTTATCACAAAGCTCCATTCAATGGGACAGCAGTAGTTGTAACCCTGGTAACCAGACTCAAATATAACCAGTACAGCCAATCAGGAGCGATAAAAGGATGAGCATTCAAAAGAGTGTTTGGAACCCGTTGCAGCCTGAATTATAATTATCTGGTTAGTTATTTGTATAGTCAAGCAGCTAGCTGTGATTGTGGTGAACAAGCGTCTGTGCAAAACAAACTGCACAGATCAAAATCTGATAAGGTAATCATAAGAGGTCTGACATAGTTTGATCAAGGTGACATCCAACGCAACGAGATTAGTATACAACTTACTATCTTGAGGTCGATAGCTCCAAGGTATTCTTGTTTCTGCAGTGAAATGCTCATTGTTACTACACTACAACTCCTGGAATGCAGGATGTTGCACACACAGTCACACACACACACACACACATATACAGCCTCCCATGGCACGTTGCTACTGCCTTGGCAAGTACCCCTTCCGCTCCTTACCACTCGTACCTCCCACAAATACACACCTGCACTAACGTAATAGAACAACGCCCTTTAGTTACACAGAGCGTCGAGCTTCAGCACTCACAGAAGGAGTCTTGTAGTAATGGAGCTTCGAGCCCTGCAGCTCGAAGTAGCGAGGCGTCCACCGTTTTAGTCTTCTGCCCATCTTTTGCAACGTACCGGCCATCAGAACGGGCATTCTGACAGTGTCTGTTTCTTGTATACCATGGCTCTGTGATAAATTAAAAGAAGATGATGAATGAATTGACGTATCGCGAGGGGGCGGGGGAACTACAATGCAGGCTGACTTTACCTCATCGGGACTGTCTCTACCGCCGTTTGAAGCGATCGGGTCGTTGGGAGGACCGAAAACGACAATCGGCGGAGGATCTCCATTAATCGTTGGGTCGAAACGCGCAGACATACTGTAAGTCTGTTTCTGCTATCGACGTGTTATTAGTTCTATTTGTACGGATAAATGACGCCCAGAAATTTTGAAATTCAGCGCGTCCACCACATGTCGCACACCAATTGGGCACAGTAGCAATTTGAAGGATGAGCGGGGTAAAAAGACCTGGACAGCCTAGTAGGCCTGCCAAAGGTAGCACATATTTGAGACCCCTTCTCAACCATTGTATTAATTGAGCGGGGGGTGAAAAAAAAAAATCCACAGCAGGGCACCAACCTACTGGTGACTTGATAGCCTTAGGATCCAAGTCAACGAACGTTAAGTCCCCACGACAAGGTGACGAGACGAAGCCAACCACACTGAAGCAGGGTACAAGCGGCTCGGGGCCACTGCCACTCGCACCAGCCACGAAAAAGCCGCGAGTATTGGTCTCTGGCGGGGAGCCGAGCTCCAGTGAACTGTTCGCCAACCCTATACGTGTGGCACCCACCTCGGGTCAGCAGTCCGGATTGATAAAACCACCCCAAGCTGGGGGCAGCAGCATCAACAAACCATCTCCACCGCAGACGTCTCAAGGCACATCCAGCCCTGTACCTCAGGCGATCGAGGGTGTGTGTGGATGAGTGTGTTGTGACATAGTGTGGTGGTATGTGTGAGTGTGTGTAGATGAGTGTGTTGTGACAGTGTGGTGGTATGTGTGAGTGTGAGTGTGTTGTGACATAGTGTGGTGGTATGTGTGAGTGTGTGTGGATGAGTGTGTTGTGACAGTGTGGTGGTATGTGTGAGTGTGTGTGGATGAGTGTGTTGTGACAGTGTGGTGGTATGTGTGAGTGTGTGTGGATGAGTGTGTTGTGACAGTGTGGTGTATGTGTGAGTGTGAGTGTTGTGACAGTGTGGTGGTATGTGTGAGTGTGTGTGGATGAGTGTGTTGTGACAGTGTGGTGTATGTGTGAGTGTGTGTGTGAGTGATGTGTTGAGAGGAGAAAAGAAAGCAATTTGTGTGCATATGTAGAAGGAAGGTGGGATGTAGAAGGAAGGTGGGATGTAGAAGGAAGGTGGGATGTAGAAGGAAGGTGGGATGTAGAAGGAAGGTGGGATGTAGAAGGAAGGTGGGATGTAGAAGGAAGGTGGGATGTAGAAGGAAGGTGGGATGTAGAAGGAAGGTGGGATGTAGAAGGAAGGTGGGATGTAAAACGATGTAATGCACGATTCTGTTGTGTCCTGGTGATCTGGAGGGGGAAGAAGAAGGAAGGGGAGGGGGAAGAGGATGGAGGGAGGATATTGGATATATTCTTTAGTGTGCATTTAGGTAAGCTGGAGGGGAGGGGGAGGAGGATGACAGAGATATCTCTTGTTTCTTTAGTACGTTCAGGTGAGCTGGTTGCAGCTGTCAAGGATGCCAAGACCACCGAAGGGGACTCTAAGGTGCCCCGCCTCCTCTTGGGAGCGGTCAGACAGCTGAAGCACTCACGTCTCAAGCCAGATCCCATTCTCAATGCAGCACTGGTCCAGCTGGCAGAAGAGGACGGGGAAATGTTCAACACCTCGTACATCATCGATGTGAGTTGCTAGGCAAATGGTGGGACTTTTTTTTCCCCCTTTAAAAAGGAAGGAGCTATGCATTTTGTGATGTTGAGTGGCACGTGGAGCATGGTGGTCTTCTGTGTAGTGGCTATGTCGCATGCTGTTGTGTGCTGCAGGCGCTTGTTGGCGTGCTCAAGAAGGAGACATCCGCCATCTTCAAGGCCAAGAGCAACCCTTCCGTGTACGTGTTGGCCTGTCAGCTGCTGCTGCATGCATTGAGAGACTCCTATGAGTGGCCTGATGCAGTTGCCAAGGTCAGTGTTTGATGGGTGGGGTCTTGTCTTTATTGCTAGACCACAGTTGCTAAGGGACACCGCAATTGCTAAGGGACACCTGGCAGACCAGCTCCTCCCATTTTACACTACGAAGAGAGACTAACTACATTGCACACAAGGATTAAAAAACACATCTATTGATACATGTGCGACTGGATAGAAGTGTTTGGATTACATTGAATACTACTGTAGTCGTAAGGACTATTGAAACCTTAGACTAATTATGCAGTGTGCACTGGATTTTTAAACAAACTTCATTCTTCTCCGTCCCATTTGTCACAGGTCTACATTGAGGATGCAGTGACAGACAGACTATGGGTCGACCTACCTCCCTGCTCAAAGTTTGTGGACAACATCTGTACCATTTTCCAGACGAGGTTGCCATCAGCTGTGTCGGGGGGAGCCGCACCAACGCCCCCCGCAGCTGCAGGGGGCGAGGGGAATGTGGGGGGGAGTGGCAGCAAGCCGGCAGAACAGGATGCCACACCCATGGAGGCAGAAGAGGTCAAGATGGAGCAAGGAGGTGTAGAGTTGTGCACGGAGGACATTGACGTGGAGCCCAGGTGTGTGTCCCCCTTTTTTGTCCACTGTCACCCCTCACCAATTCTTGCCCATCCATCACCTCTCCTCCCCATTCCATCCCCCACTTATTCCTTCTTATCCACTCCTCTTCCCGGTACCTGTGCATGATTGTGTGGGGGACACATTAGTGATCTGTGGTGGGTGACACCTTCTTTCTCCCGCGTTGGACTTAGGTTCTCTCTGGTGCAGTGCAAGGTTCTCAGAGCCTATGCCATTCAGATGGTGAGCGAGCAGATAGGGGGGCGTGGGGTGCAGACTGACGCCAACATGAAGAACAGCTTGAAGTTCCTGATGACAGCGGCTGGTGTACCAGAAGTGAGGCTACTCATCGTGCAGAAGATTGAAGGCTGGATTCAAAACCCAAAGGCAGGTAGAGGGGTGGGTGGGGATTTTGTTGGTTGCCGAGCGTTTGAGGCTGGCACATGATGTCGTGCACGTGGGGCATCGCACATGCCCACATGCACATCCACACACACCACACATGTGTTTGCGTTACAGATCACCAAGCAGTGTCAGGATGTTCTCACAGCCGTGGCTGTCAATTGCCACAATCACAGTCCTGAAGATGTGCAAGTGATTGAGGGTCTCTGTGGTGTTCGTCTGAAAACAAAACTATTTTCAAGTCAGTTTGTTGGCTGCATGAAGTAAGTGCATCCCTCTTCGCCTCCATTTTCCTCCCTCTTCCTTCATCTTCACCTCTTCTCCCTCCTTATTTTCTCCTCTTTCGTCTTTATTTCTTGGTCCCCTCTCCTCACACTCCATTCAAACCCACCCATATCCTCGTCGTGTATGCTGCCATTCTACTGTGTTCACTGTTCTCCCTCTTTTTTCCACCTACCACCTCCACCCACCCTCTCTCCTTCCTCCACCTCCCTCACTCACTCTCCCCCTCCACCTCTCCCTCCACCTCCCTCTCCCTCCACTTCCTCCCTCTCCCTTCACTTCCTCCCTCTCCCTCCACCTCCCTCTCCCTCCATCTCCCTCCCTCTCCCTCCATCTCCCTCCCTCCCTCTCCACCTCCTCCTCTCCCTCTATCTCCCTCTCCCTCCACCTCCCTTCCTCTCCCTCCCTTGTCCCTTCTTTACCATACTGTTGTCCCACTTTATTCTCTTTTGCTTCTGATATCCCACCTCTCCCGTTCTCCCCCTCCTTCCTCCCTCCTCTTCTCCCCATGTTCAGAGAGCTCATATCCAGCCACCCTGACAACTTAGAGACGGCCCTAAACAGTGTGGTGTCCAACGAACTAGGCCAGCAGCGAGGTCCGAATAACATGGCCTTGCTAGCTATGATGGTCTGCTCCTGGTCTGAGGAAACAGCAAAGGTTGGTTCTAGGATCTGTGGATTTGGTTTTGGAACATATGGGGCTGGTTCCAGGATATGTCGATTTGGTTCCAGAACCTATGGGGCTGGTTCCAGGATCCGTGGATTTGGTTCCAGAACCTTTGAGGGCTGGTTCCAAGATGGTTCCAGAGCCTATGGATTTGGCTATGGGGCTGGTTCCAGGATCTGTGGGATTGGTTCCAGAACCTATGGGATTGGTTCCAACCTCCACACACAGCTATGTTTGTCTGCACACATAAGAACTAGCCATCCTAGTCCGTGGCAACTGTTTTGGAAACATAATTGATTCCAATTTTGTGGTAGAGTGACTGGATCGTAAGGTACACTGTGTGTTTGAAAAAGTCAATTTGATATATGATATGCTAACACAACCATTCAAAGTAGTCAATTTGATATGCCTAGTGCTGTAACTTTGGTTGAATGTATTAACAACCATTCTGGTTTGTTTGCTGACAAAGAGCAGAGTTCTCCATGACAGGTAAAGCAACTATATTTAACAAACTCTTTGATGCTTTAATTCCCATGCTGACCAGAGTTATCATGTCTCCAAAAGGAGGAATCACAGCGTTGAAAATAGTCTTTCATTGGTTGTCTGTCCTCGTGATCATTCACACATACTCTTTTTATCAGCGCTGTACACCTTTCCTCCACATCCCCTCCTTCTCACACTCCCTCCTCACACCCACCCTCACCTCCCCTCTCCTCCCCACAGCTACTCGGAGCAGTGTTTCTCACCTTCCTCACCCCTCGTGAGGACTACCTCAAAGCACTCAGGAGCTTCCTGAGGGAACTGGTGAGGCAGGTCAGAAACGATTTCAACTTTGCTGTGTTTGCTCGATCCCTGATGAGGGAGAAGCCAAGTCAGGAGTTCCAGAACTTGGACCACACCCTCAAGGTGAGGGGGCAGGAAGGGTTGGGGAAGGTGGGAGGAGGGGGAAGGGGGAAGGGGTATGTACATGTATGCATTCATCATTGAGCCAGATCAAAATAGGCACACTTGAAATTTCCCCTCTGAAGGCACGTTTGTTGGGGCTGATTCAAGCACCTCCTCTCTCCCTTCCTATCTAAAAATGTTGTTGCCATTTGCTATATCAGAGTTCTGTTTTGCTGATCATAGTACAAATTGTACCACTTTCCTGCCATGCAGTAGGACTGGGGGACCCATTTTACCTCCATACAACTGAGTTATACGGAACGAGTCCCATTCCTGTCCTTCCCCCACCTATCTGGAATGGGTCCCATTCCTGTCCTTCCCCACCTATATGGAACGAGTCCCATTCCTGTCCTTCCCCACCTATGTGGAACGAGTCCCATTCCTGTCCTTCCCCACCTATATGGAACGAGTCCCATTCCTGTCCTTCCCCACCTATGTGGAATGAGTCCCATTCCTGTCCTTCCCCACCTATGTGGAATGAGTCCCATTCCTGTCCTTCCCCACCTGTGTGGAATGAGTCCCATTCCTGTCCTTCCCCACCTATATGGAATGAGTCCCATTCCTGCCCTTCCCCACTTATATGGAATGAGTCCCATTCCTGTCCTTCCCCACCTATATGGAATGAGTCCCATTCCTGTCCTTCCCCACCTATATGGAATGAGTCCCATCACTACACTACTGCCAACCTCTAGCGTATAAGGAAATGTTTTCTTTCAGCTCCTCTTACTTCCTAAACTTGGATGGTTTAGGTGGATGTGTGGGAGTGTGTATGTATGGGTTTGAGCTTGCCTGTGAATTCATTGTCTCAACCCCATTTCAATCATGAGGTTGGTTTGTGGGGGTCTGTGGGTATAGGGATCTGTAGATCGTGGAGTCTGTGAGGTCTGTGGATTGTGAGGTCTGTGGATCAGGTTGGAGAATCCAGAGAGCATATCTTCATTAGGGAGGGGCGTGTGTATGGACACACCCCACAATGCATGGCTTTGGATTCCCCTGGGAAATCATTTAAATGATTTGTCCTTTGTGTGCTTTTACTGTATGCAAACATATGTTCAACACACACTCCTGCAATATGCACACACACACATTAAATGCACACACACACACTAAATGCACACACACTAAATACACACACACACTAAATACACACACACACTAAATACACACACACACTAAATACACACACACACTAAATACACACACACACTAAATACACACACACACACACACACACACTCGGGCACCAGGAACGTGTCGTACTGGCTGTGGCTGACCTAGTGACCTGCTCGAGCATGCTGATGGCCAACCTTCTCATCAGGGAGGCATACAATGGCTACTTGAAGGGGGACAAGGCCATGGTCCCACAGCTCCAGGAGTTCTTCTCTACCCTTGGACTGATGCAACGCGATGCTGTCTGGTGGATGCACTCGGTTGTCCCGGCAACCTACCGTCCCCAGCCCACCGTGTACAAGACGTGCTTGAGAAAGGTTCTGTTCTTGGAGCCGGCGGAGGCTTACCACAGCAAAGATAACTGGCCCCCTGAAGCGGATAGGAGGTGGGCTCCATTTAGGGGTGGAGGGGAGTGGGAGTTATTAGGTATGTTATCAATGGTCTGCATGGGGTAAGATGCTGCTCCTCTTAATGATTGTTAATAATGAGCTGTGGTCTGGTGGTCATCTGGATATGACAGTCTCCTCCTGTGGTCTGGTGGTCATCTGGATATGACAGTCTCCTCCCGGTCCTGATTTATGCTACACTGTACTTTGCCATACAAGGTTAATTTCAAATAAATTGAAGTGTGAGGCCAGTACAGTGAGGCTGGTACAGTGAGGCCAGTACAGTGAGGCCAGTACAGTGAGGCTGGTACAGTGAGGCTGGTACAGGGCTGGTACAGTGCTGGTACAGTGAGGCTGGTACAGTGAGGCTGGTACAGTGAGGCTGGTACAGTGAGGCTGGTACAGTGAGGCTGGTACAGTGAGGCTGGTACAGTGAGGCTGGTACAGTGAGGCTGGTACAGTGCTGGTACAGGGCTGGTACAGTGAGGCTGGTACAGTGAGGCTGGTACAGTGAGGCTGGTACAGTGAGGCCAGTACAGTGAGGCTGGTACAGTGAGGCTGGTACAGTGCTGGTACAGTGAGGCTGGTACAGTGAGGCTGGTACAGGGCTGGTACAGTGAGGCTGGTACAGGGCTGGTACAGTGAGGCTGGTACAGTGAGGCTGGTACAGTGAGGCTGGTACAGTGCTGGTACAGGGCTGGTACAGTGAGGCTGGTACAGTGAGGCTGGTACAGTGAGGCTGGTACAGTGAGGCCAGTACAGTGAGGCTGGTACAGTGAGGCTGGTACAGTGCTGGTACAGTGAGGCTGGTACAGTGAGGCTGGTACAGGGCTGGTACAGTGCTGGTACAGTGAGCTGGTACAGTGAGGCTGGTACAGTGAGGCTGGTACAGTGAGGCTGGTACAGTACTAAATGATATGGGTTATATAATTTTGCTTGTATCACGAGGATAATGTAGATGTTCCTTTTCAAGTGCATTTTAAATAAAGTCATATACGAATTTCTTTCTAAATAGTGCCATCCTACATTTGATGTCAGAGGCTAACCTGATGGAAGACACCCTGATGAGGATCTTGGTTATTGGGTTAGCTCGTGAGCTCCCCCTGTCCCCTGCTGACGCCATGGATATTGCAGACAAGCTGGTGGCACGAGCAGCTAATGCCCATACCAACGGTATGTTGCACCACTTGCCCCTCGACATGTGTGTGTCACATGATGTCACATGAGTTCGGTGTGCCCACTGTCCTGAATGTCATGTGATTGTCAGTGTCTCCAGTGTACATATCACCTGTCGTATGGTTATGCATCACAAAGTTATCTTTCAAATCACCATCATTGAAAACACTCCCTTCCTCCTTCCCTCCCTACCCTCCCCTTCCTCACTAGACATACCTAGATTGCCTACAGTTGAGCGTAAGGAGCTCTTTAATGCCATCTTTGACATAGCTGTGTACTGGCCTCCTGCGAACATCCATTTGCCCGAAGACTATGAGCCTCCCAAGTTAGCCATTTCCAAACTGTACTGGAAAGGTTGGATCCTGCTTCTGGTGCTAGCTGCATTCAACCCCAAGACTATAGGTGTGTGTGTGTGTGTGTGTATGTGTGTGTGTGTGTGTGTGTGTGTGTGTGTGTGTGTGTGTGTGTGTGTGTGTGTGTGTGTGTGTGTGTGTGTGTGGTGTGTGCGTGCGTGCGTGCGTGCGTGCATGTGTGTGTGTGGTGTGTGCGTGTGTGTGGTGTGTGCATGTGTGTGTGTGTGTGCATGTGTGTGTGTGTTGGGAAAAGCATTGTGTTTTTTATTATGTGCTACTGTGGCCAAATACCTACATGTAGCTCCATAGAACATAATTTATGCATCCAATACGTAATAACACATACGTAACATTTGAGTGTGTAGGTCATATAGTTGGAGGGAATGGTACAAGTTAGGGGAGGGTGAGGAGGAGGTGTGAGGAAGGTGTCAGGTATGAAGCTAGATGGAAGGAGTTGCTCAGGGAGAATGAGGAGAGAGAAAATGAATAAAGAAAGAAAGTTTGTGTATGTATGCATGTTTGATGTGTGCATACATCATTGAGTGTTTTAGAAACACGTGGAGACATGACTACAATATTTGACATTCCCAAAGCTCAGAGTTGTATCTGCCTTTGTACACATGAAAAGGACACATTCTAAATTGCATGACATAACATTAGTAATCAATTAAATATCAAACCGCTAAAATCATGAGGTAGACATAACCATTTAAACCTCTAGCCTGCAAATCAATCATGATGCTGTGAATGAAACCACTTAAGCTTACTAGAGGGGCTGAGGGGCTGAGATATTTGCAATGATTTTCTGTTAGCTGCATTTTAATTTGGCAGTATGGAACTGCACAGTCCATTTTGGCCCAATAGGATTTTGAACAATGTGTATCTTGGTTAGTTAGCTACTCTGTTAAGGGCACATATTGGTTAGTTAGCTACTCTGTTAAGGGCACATATTGGTTAGTTAGCTACTCTGTTAAGGGCACATATTGGTTAGTTAGCTACTCTGTTAAGGGCACATATTGGTTAGTTAGCTACTCTGTTAAGGGCACATATGTCACATTGGTCCTGTGAGTGTAACATAGGATCATGTTTTCACCATACAATCTTCCCTAGGAGCAATTGGGTGGGCGGAGTACCCAACACTCCGGGGGATGATGGAGATGGTGATGACAAACAACTACTCCTTTCCCACCTCTACCGTCCTCCTGGCCAACAAAGAAGGCTCTGTGGAGAGTAAGGAGAGTGCCATTGTGAGGGAGACCCAGGTAGGTGGTGACTGCTAGCCTGGCCCCACCCATCCATGGTACCTGGCCCCACCCATCCATGGTACCTGGCCCCACCCATCCATGGTACCTGGCCCCACCCATCCATGGTACCTGGCCCCACCCATCCATGGTACCTGGCCCCACCCATCCATGGTACCTGGCCCCACCCATCCATGGTACCTGGCTCCGCCCATCTACATATCTATGCATACATACATGTACAACAAAATGCTGCCCACACCTACCCATCATCACACATCAAACTACACTCACACATGTCATTATCTAACTTCTCCACTGTGCACACATGCACTCACACATGCACTCACAGCTCACTTGCACAGAGAAGGACCTCATTCTTGAATATGAGACTCACCTGGCCTCCCAGTCCTCCTCCCCCTCTGCCCAGCCAGCGGCCATCACTGAAGCCAGCAGCTACTTACTTAACCAGGTCACACTGCTCAGGCCAAAGTGAGCATCATTGAGGGATTTTTAAAGGCCAAATACCTCTTCTGAGATAACGATGTGTTTTGCAGCAGCAAGATATGATACAGTTGAAAGTGGCCAAGTTCACACACACATGCACACACAACATGCACACTCACACATGCACACACACACATGCACACACACACATGAACACACACACATGAACACATGCACACACATGAACACATGCACGCACATGTGCACACATACACACACGCACGCACACACACATACACACACACATACACACACACATACACACATGAACTCTAGCAGCACAACTGAAGTACATGGATAAACCACCACCAGTGCACTTAATGTACATATGTACATGGTACATATGTACATGTTTGTTGTGTGCTCATATCCACATTTCCTGCACTCATTCTAGCAGCTTGTAAATTCTGGTTCCAAGGCTGTTAGCATGCAAATAATCACTGATGTCCAGTGGACACACAATGCCTTTTTCACGCACAATACGACTTCCATTAATAAATGTTGTCACTTCTTGTAGGGGCCCTGCAAGAAAGCTTCTTCCCTCTGTGATCGAACTTATAAAAACAGTCAATCGTTCGTTGAAACTGGGCCAACTCCTTTGCAAGTGTCGGTCTCCAGATTTTCTCTTGGAAGTCATCAAGAAGCAGGTAAAGTTAGTTAAGTCATTTGGTTGTCCCATTTGCATGGAAATGTGTGTAGTCTGTTTTTTTGTCGCGCTACTCATGTGTCCATGGTTTCTGCACCTTGGTGAAACGAATTAAATTGGATTTGGATTTTTAAGGGACATAAATCGCAATTCTTTACGACAAAATGGTTTTGTGCATTTTGACAGTCAGGAGGAGCATTTAGTGATGGTTATGGAGTGCAGTGTTTGGATTATAGTAGGATCTTTCATCTCTGTTTGCACCAAAGGCACGCTAGTCTACATAGAGGCAGGCTCTGAAAGGAGTATGCCTACTTTTTGTCTGTTTATATACCTTCAAAGGCCACCAGGAAAGATTCAATAATAATAGAAGTAGCTTGGAATGGAGGTGGAGAAATAGAAGTAGCTTGGAATGGAGGTGGAGAAATAGAAGTAGCTTGGAATGGAGTTGGAGCAATAGGAAAGTTGAGGGGCATGTGGATGAGTTGGCTGTAACAGAAGCCGATGAAATTGTGCTTGTTCACATTTTTAGGCTCAAGTTGCTTTCATTTTGGTTTGGTTTTGGGTACAGAAGATAATGCTTTGGGAGTTTGGGATTGAGACCTTGCCTCGTGCTGCAGGGTACCACAGAGTCAATCAAGTGGCTCACAGACCTGGTGGAAACCAATCACAGCTCTCTTGAAGTTCTCCCTGTCCCATGTCTGTGTGAGTTCCTCATCTCCAGCTACGAGGAGCAGGGTGGGATAGGGGTGGAGCCCGATACAGACCCCGCCTCCCACAAGGCTCAGTTCAAGAGGAAGAAGACTACCAAAGAGAACGTAAGTTGGGCGGGGCTTTGTATAGGCCATGCCTACCACCACAGTCACTACCATTGGACCATGTCCAGTGCCATCCAGCCACACCCACCACAGTGGGGTGATGCCCAGTGTCATGACAGCAGCGTAATTTAGTTGTTTAAAAGAACAAGAGGGGTTACCAGTTGGTTGAAGGAAGGTTGTCATTGCTAGGGGGTTAACCTTTAAGACTCAGAGGGTCCAATAGAGGAGAGGGGGAGGAAGGATTTCATTCATTGTCACTGACTATTTAGCCTGTTGATGTGTCTTAATGTTGTGGAGAAGAAGGTGTGTTAACAGGTTGTGTTCACATTTGTCTGCTGGCTGCAGGTGTCAGAGCGACAGAAGCAGTTGGTCCAACGACTGAGGAAGCTGCTGGTTGACTCTCAGTCCTCAGTCGATGACGGCACTGAAGTGCTGGAGTACTTCTTCGACAAGTTGGCTCAACCGTACCTAACCCCTAGAGTTCTGGCTGCCAGGGTAAGTACTTAATCCTCGAGTTCTGGCTCTAGAATAAGTAATTAACACCTCGAGTTCTGGCTCTAGAATAAGTAATTAATCCTCGAGTTGTGGCTGCAAGATAGGTCTTCCTGACCCTCCAACTCACTCCTCACTCCCACCACCACCTCCACATCCAGTAATTACTCCTCACTCCTCACTCCCACCACCACCTCCACATCCAGTAATTACTCCTCACTCCTCACTCCTCACTCCTCACTGGGTTTCTGTGTACAGAGGAAATAGAGGGCACTTTATTAATTGGGGGGATCACCCATCGGTGTGGCTTGTAGACAGGTGTTTTATGTCTTCCTCACACCTCTCTTTAGGGTTTGCGTGACATCCTCAGGTCACCTGACGTGGTCCAAAAGGGGGAGGAGCCAGCAGGCCAGTGGCTCCTGGAGAGTGTCCCCTCCCTCCCTCACTTTGTGGCCATCTTGCCACACCTCCTCCGACACGTTCAACAGGCTTGCTCGGTGGAAACGGGTCGCCAGAGTCTGGAGACCTACTTCCTGTTCCTTTCAGAGCACACCCCGGAGGATCTCGTCCTTGACACTGCCTCGCAGCTGTCCACAACCCTCACCAGTCGCTTCGCCATCATCAGGAAGGTGTTTGCTGGCAGGAAGGGTTCGTCCGACGTCGCATTGGCTGCTCTCATTGGTTTGTTCAAAAGGGCTATGGATGTGGTCCAGTGTGCCAAGACGACCCCTCAGGATGACAGCGATGGCACATACCTCCTGCGGGTCACTTTTCCAGCCGGCGGGAAGGCAATCCTCCCCGACTCCCTTGCCCACGCCTCCTACCTCCTCCTATCCCTCGTCACCACGGCTACTGCAGCGACTGCCGCTAGTGATGATTACAGGGGCCTCCTCGCGTTGTGGTTCTCCCCGCATGGTTTACCAGAGGCTTGCACCTTGGACACGGGGGAGAAGGTACCCCTCCTGCCTCCCTCGATCCTCTCCCATGTACTGGGGTCGACAAACCCCCTGCTCCTCGAGGTGGGGGTCAAGATGGCCACTCCCCCACAACTGTGTTCCTACGTGCAGCTGTGTGGCATTCCCATCGGGGGGGTGTCTCGCATCCTGGAGGCATTGGATCGTGTCGTGCAGTCCGCACCCAAGCCGAGCGTCTTCAGGGAAGGGCTCAGGGACCCTGCCTTTCTCTGCCGCTGCGTGGAGGCCCAGATGATGCGTGGGGCTGAGAACGGTCACTCCTTTCACCTTTACCTGCAAGGGCTAATCGACATGGCCGGACAGTTGTATGTTACTACTGCACCTCTTGCGGAAAGGCCCTCCTCCATCACTCCTGCAGCACCAATCATCCCCGTGCCTTCTACGGTCAGGGCTGTGCCTCTCCAGTTGGCTTCGTTCTCCGAGAACAAGATGGAGGAGGTTCTGAGGCAAGTGTTTGTCCCCTGCAGCGCTTACACCTGCACCCTACTTGGTCCCGTCCGAACGTGACCTCTGGGGTGAGCTGGTGTCCCTCGTGCTTGAGAGCATCTCCTCCCCAGCCCCCACTGTTCCTGCCCCTCTCCACACCCTGGTGTCGATCCTCCACCGATTGGTCGTCAGTGGTGGGGAGGCAGTGTTGCAAGGGATGGTGAGCTCTTGGCTCTCAAGCTCTCTCGTGTGTCTCCTTACAAGGGCCCTCAGCAGCCTAGCCGCTGATGCTCCTCTGAAAGGCCTGCTGAAGGCTACAATCACTTGCATGTCTGAGTCCTTGGAAAGATTGGCCACGCCCACCTCAGGGGCCACGCCCACCTCAGGGACGTTCTGGGCCATGGTGAGGTCCTGTGCTATGGGGTTGGGTGTGGCCAAACAGCATAGGGAGGAGGAGGAATCTCTTGTGGTTGGGAGGGCATTGGCTATCTTCCAGGGTACAACACGGTTCAGTGACGAAACAGTTGTCATCCAGACGTGTAAGGACCTCCTTGGCTCCGCCCACCAGGGGCACCTAGTTGAGAAACTGCTGTGCACACTGGCAAAGGAAGCTATACGAACGGGACAAGAAGGGAATTACATCAGGGTTCTTTGTAAACTCCACCCCTTTTTGTGGGCAGCCCCTGCCCATCGTGCTGCAGGCTGCCCCTCACATGTCCTCCGCTGGTCCCCAGTCTGCTGTGTTGGATGTTTCAAGTGAAGAACCGATGGATATTGGTACCATTGACACACCCCAGGGGCCAGCGGGAGTCACAGGGGGTCTTTTTAGTCCAACCTCTAGACAGGTGGACAGTTCCTTCAGTTTGCCCCATGGAGGGTCAGAAGTGACCTTGGATGCTAGTGGATGCTAGTGGACTTGGTGGAGGTCCTAGATCCGGAGATCTTGAGCCTTGAACCAAGCCTCGCACTGAAGATTGTCTTTGATAATTCTCCCTCATACAAGTTAGGTGGTGCTCCTCAGCAGGGAGGAGGAGGAGGGTCACTCATGTCTGGCCAGGAGTACCTTCTAGCCAGGATAACTCATGAATGCTCTTTGAACACACACTCCAGAGTGATGGAGATGGTTCTTGAAGGAGCCAACTTGAAGAATGGGTAGGTTGCTAGACACTGGTGTGCACGATTGTAATCTTCCCCTGCCCCCCCACCAGGACACGCCCCTCGTCCGTGCTGGACTTCCTCTGGGCCAGCTTGCACAACCCTAGTCTGTGGCAAGGTTGTGTCAAGAAGGAAGCCGTTGTCAATAGTTACCTCAGCCTGGTGGGTGAAATGTTAGCTGTGTGCCTCTACTTGGCAAAGTTGTTCTGATAAGTTGGTGTTATTTCCAACACTGTCTTGTAGCATGTTTGGATTTGTGTTGTACGTTGCAGGGGTATAGTCACATCATGGCTGTGCGCCATGTCCAGTGGTCACCTGACCATGTCCAGCATTTGGTTTACAATTGCTTGTTTCCTGCTAGTTGATTGCTTTGTTTACCCTCCTCCATTTTCCCAGGGTGTGGATGAAGAGTGCCAACTCAACCTCTCATCCACGCAGCTGTGTTGTGTAGTGGACTGCATTCTGAATGAGGCGGCGCAGAGCATTGGGCTGATAAAGGGAGGAGGAGGAGGAAGCTGTGACATCCAGAGGGAGGAAGACGACATGTGAGGGAGGAGATGTGTGTGTGTGTGTGGGTGTGTGTCATGTGGGTGTGGTCATTGATCAGACTATGTCAAAATGATCTGCTATTACAGACCAGATGAAGCCAAAACCATTCTCTGTTCTCGATTGCCCCTGCTCTTTTCATGTTGCCATGGTGATGAGCAGGCCCTAGCCTGTGTGATCAAGTACCTCCAGATGTATACAAGGTTGTCTATGTGTTGTGTGTGTGTGTGTGTGTGTGTGTGTGTGTGTGTGTGTGTGTGTGTGTGTGTGTGTGTGTGTGTGTGTGTGTGTGTGTGTGTGTGTGTGTGTGCGTGCTTTTTGATATAATCCAGAGATCATTGCTTGTCTTTTTACACAGCTCACCATCTCTTGGGTGGCAGCTGTTGGTTCATTTGTATCATATTGACAGGAGAGTCATACAGTTCATGGAGTCTCCAACCCCCTTGTCAAAGTGTGCACTTAGAATACACACTCCCAGTCAGGTAGCCCCTTCCCCTGTATTGAAGAAGACATGTCCTTTCACACTTCTATTTTCCTCATTTTGTATTCTTTCCATCCCCTCCCTTCCTCCCCCTTTATTCCCCTCCCTTCTTCTTTCTCATTCCCCTCCCTCCTTCCTTCCCTCTCCTTTCTTCCCTCTCCTCTTTCTCCTCCCTCCTTCCTTCTCCTCCCTCCTTCTTTCTCCCTCCTTCCTTCTCCCTCCTTCCTTCTCCTCCCTCCTTCCTTCTCCTCCCTCCTTCCTTCTCCTCCCTCCTTCCTTCTCCTCCCTCCTTCCTTCTCCTCCTTCTTCCCTCCTTCCTTCTCCTCCCTCCTTCCTTCTCCTCCCTCCTTCCTTCTCCTCCCTCCTTCCTTCTCCTCCCTTCTTCCTTCTCCTCCCTCCTTCTTTCTCCTCCCTCCTTCCTCTCCTCCCTCCTTCCTTCTCCTTCCTCCTTCCCCTCCCCCTTCTCCTTCATCCTCACTCCTTCCCTCTCAACAGATGGATTCAGAATTGCACACTCTGATTACAGCCATGACAGATGCACAGCCAGGACAAGAAAGTCTCACCAAGATGACAGCTGCAGCCATGCTCACCCATAAGGTGGCCATCCAACATCCAGCATTCCTTATAAGGTATGTCAGAGCACACCATTTCAGGTCATGATGTGCCAATCACCATGCTATCCATGTCTCATATGACATCATTACATGCTGCTCCCTTGCAGGCAGTTGCCCATGTTAGGTTGGCTGTTGAGGGGACGGACTTACCTACATCCCAAGGAGTTCCGCAATCGTAACCACCATTATGTCTTCTTCCACACGCTGTCTGTCCTCAACCTTCTCAGACCCCTCGTGTTTGAGCTGGCCTCTGTGAGTTTGATGGGTGGATCAGTTTGTTTGTTTTCTCTAGGCATAGTTGTGTGCACCTTGATGGGTGTGGTTTCATTGATGGATGTGGTTTCATTGATGGGTGTGGTTTCATTGATGGGTGTGGTTTCATTGATAACAATGACAAGAAGAGCACTAAAGCAGTGACAAAGATGTTGATTGATGTGTCCAAATCAATCAACAACAGTGCCAAAAGCATAGCATTGTAGCACTTGTCCCAAGGCCATTAAACATTGTTTTGTGTTTGTTGGATGGAAATGCTGTAGGATGGAACTCTGGACGCCTGCCTTGAGCCTTTCTTTGAGTTTCTCAAGGTAAGGGGGTGGAGTTAAAATCATTGCAGTCCAATCACACACCACACACATACATACATCACACACAAACATACATCACAATACACACACATGCACATACCATGATAACATTCAAAAACACACCTCACACCACACACCTCCACACCACACACCACACAATACACCTCACACCATACCACCTCACACCATACACACCCATACAATACACACACCACACAATACACACCTCACACCATACCCACTCACCCATACACACCTCACCCTCACACCCACAACCATACACACCCTCACACCATACACACCTCACACCATACACACACCCATACATACACACACCACACCATCACACCCATACAACCACCCACCACAATACCCACCACCCCATACACACCTCCACACACACCTCACACCATACCCCTACACAACCACTCACACCCTCCCCCCATACACCCACTCACCCATAACCACCTCACACCATACACCTACACCCTCCCCCATACACCCTCACACCATCACCATCCCCACCAAACTCACCCATACCAACCTACACCCATACCACCCATACCACTCACACCACACCCCCCCACACCCACCTACCACACCACACCACACAATACACACCTCACGCCACACACCACCACAACGTACACAGAACCATTGTCTCCACAGCAAAAACAAACTATACCAGAGCTTTGTGCCCGAGTTCTCTGACTTCCTGGTACACTATTCGTATCACCACAAAGAGAAGGCAGCTGCTCTTATCCACAGCAACCTGGAGACTCTTCAGTAGGTTAACCCCATCACCACCCTGTCATCCACTTTTTTCTAACCAATCACTTGTGCCAATTTACATTTTACCAAACCACCACAAGGTGCTGTCCTCTGGAGTGTCTTATAGGGGTCTAGCTGTCCTCTGGAGTGTCTTATAGGGGTCTAGCTGTCTTCTGGAGTGTCTTATAGGGGTCTAGCTGTCCTCTGGAGTGTCTTATAGGGGTCTAGCTGTCCTCTGGAGTGTCTTATAGGGGTCTAGCTGTCCTCTGGAGTGTCTTATAGGGGTCTAGCTGTCCTCTGGAGTGTCTTATAGGGGTCTAGCTGTCCTCTGGAGTGTCTTATAGGGATCTAGCTGTCCTCTGGAGTGTCTTATAGGGGTCTAGCTGTCCTCTGGAGTGTCTTATAGGGGTCTAGCTGTCCTCTGGAGTGTCTTATAGGGGTCTAGCTGTCCTCTGGAGTGTCTTATAGGGGTCTAGCTCATTATGATGGTTGCTTGTCATGTCTTAGCCTCACAGCAAATGTACCAGATAAGCATTATTCATAGAAACACTGCTGTGTGCAGTTTTGTGGTGCCAAAGTGTTCAAACTATTTATGGCTAGCTACAGTCTAGCCTAGGGTCAGAATTGTTTGGTTGTATTACAGAGTTGACTGCAATATAGATTGCAGTCTACAGTATAGCATTACTTGGGACCATTACTGCCCAGAACCGACCGCAGTACGGAGATGATTTTAAAATATCAGTGCCCTATAACTCCATGAAGGATAATTTTCAATGCATTAGAAATATCACAGGAAATAAAATGAAAATGAAAACTTGAAAAGCTACCCACAAGGGTGATCACCGTTGTATAGACATACTCAAACCAAAGTATATTACTGTTGGTTGGCTGACCAGTGTAGTTGACGAAATCCACAGCTAATTGCTGTTTTTCTCGCCCATCAGGTCATTGGCAGACTTGTACCCTAACAAGAAGTCGAGTCTCCAGTCCCTTCTCAGCTGCTTCCCTCGTCCCAAGGCACAGGAGCAGCTGGATCAAGCCTTGGCTGTTCCCACCATCCTCCCTCCATTAACTACAGGCAATTCCTTGACCTATGAGCAAGTCAGACCGTTTCTGAAGAAGTTGGAATATGGACAACTGCAAGAGGGTGAGTTTGTGTCTAGTGGTGACCATGGATACAGCCAGAATATTGAACTTTGTTTTCTCAGATGTTCTGAAGGTGTTACAGGATCTAGATGAGACAACCCTTCACACTGTGGACATCCTTAGTCACTTTGTGGTGAGGGGAGTGGCATATTGTGGTACGTCCCCTTCACCATAGCCTGTTTCTTTCTCTCCCAGTCAGAACTGTCCCACCTTATTCAAGATCCAGATTCTTTCATCTCCAAGTTAGCTCATCTCCTTCTGTTAAGACATCTGAAGCACTGTCCACAGTATGTATCTTATTTTTTCCCTACCACTTGCCTGCCAAAATTGAAGGCCCTCCTTACCCTGCCTCTCCCATTCCCTACAAGCCACTCATGTTTCCTTGGTTATTGTATAATTTATTGCCTTCTCAAAGGGACGTTGATGTTCTTTTGCCTGCTTTTGTGAGCTGTTTGGAATCACAGGATTCTAATGTTGTCATGGCAGCGGTGCCAAGCATCCCTGACCTCATATTGCTGTGCAAAGGTAACTGTATAAAGAGTGGTGTACTCTGTTGCTATGGTGTACTCTGTTGCTATGGTGTACTCTGTTGCTATGGTGTACTCTGTTGCTATGGTGTACTCTGTTGCTATCTCAAACCCTCTCCTACTATTTCCGTCCCTCCCCACCACCCCTCTTTCTGTCCCTCCCCACCACCTCTCTTTCCGTCCCTCCCCACCACCCCTCTTTCCGTCCCTCTCCACCACCCCTCTTTCCGTCCCTCCCCACCACCCCTCTTTCTGTCCCTCCCCACCACCCCTCTTTCCGTCCCTCCCCACCACCCCTCTTTCTGTCCCTCCCCACCACCCCTCTTTCTGTCCCTCCCCACCACCCCTCTTTCTGTCCCTCCCCACCACCCCTCTTTCTGTCCCTCCCCACCACCCCTCTTTCTGTCCCTCCCCACCACCCCTCTTTCTGTCCCTCCCCACCACCCCTCTTTCTGTCCCTCCCCACCACCCCTCTTTCTGTCCCTCCCCACCACCCCTCTTTCTGTCCCTCCCCACCACCCCTCTTTCTGTCCCTCCCCACTACCCCTCTTTCTGTCCAACATTAAGGAAAAGCTGCTGCTAGTCTGCTTCAGAAACTGTTTGAACTGTCCACACAGACTCTATACAATTGCAGTGCCGACTTGAACAAAGCTATCCAAGCTTGTATTCAGCACACTTTCACTTGATAGCTCTTCATGGTGATGTGGAGAAACAAATGCTTTTATGTGTGTATTCACAACTGAAAGTCTATGAGGTCACCTGGCCAGCTTAAAGTACAAATGCAGTGCACTGTGTGATCAAATGTCAGGCACAAGATTTGTGCTTCCCTTTACATTTCTGCAAGGAAATAATTTGTCTATTGCCTTTTGTTATTACACAAAGCTAAACACCTTACATCACGTTCCCATTCGATGTTATTTTGGGAGGCAACTGCATGTGGGTGTTTACCTGTGGAATGTTTCTTTTGTTCTTGCGCACTTTCAATTTTAATTTATATTTTGAAACTGGAGTATCACTTTAGAACGTGTAAATTACTGTAAGGACTGTAGTATAAGGATCGGCTGGAAGGGGTGTGTGTGGATGCACTTGATAAATAACTTTTGAGCACCATTTGATATAAGGGAGACTGATGAGGTCATGCATTGGTGATTCCTACCATTTGGGAAGTATAGGGCAGCTGAATTTGAGGAAGGCTGCTGTTTCTTTGTACATAGCGCACTGAACGTAGTCGAAAATCACTTATATTTAGCTATTGTACATAAAAATATACTATAACATGGAACGTTCTATACGAAAATAGGTCTTGTTGTGGATTTTATTTTATAACATAAAATTTAAATCGATATATCTTCCGTAATATTAACGCTATCGGGTTCCTATTTTTAACACAACATACCACACCATTACTATATGTGAAAATCCATTTTGGTGTCTTACACATGCGGGGTACCGACGTACATGTACGGGGTTCAAAACGGCCACATCTTCAGGTAGGAGTGTCCAAATCGGTTCAAAATAAGTACCCGTGTAGAAGGGTCCTACCGCTATTGATTTGTTCTGTTCGTTAAATTTTGCTTTATCCGTTATGGAGATACAAGTGTGCAAAGAAATTGCATATTTCCCGGGCGTTACGCGCCATTAACGTATTACGAGGATCCGATTTGGACACTCCTACCTGAAGATGTGGCCGTTTTGAACCCTACGGGGTATCGGACCATGTAACGTCGGTACCCCGCATGTGTAAGACACCAAAATGGATTTTCACATATAGTAATGGTGTGGTATAGGAACCCGATAGCGTTAATATCGTTCTAAATTTTATGTTATAAAATGAAATCCACAAGACCCATTTTCGTATAGAACGTTCCACATAATGTGATACTGCTGCGATTCATACAAGGAAAAGTGGCAAGTAAGTAAGAAAAAAAAAGAAAAATACAGCAAGAGGAAAATATTACGGTCATACACATGCATACACACACACACACGCACGCACACACACACACACAACACACATACACACACACACACACCACACACACACACACACACACACACACAACACACACACACACATTTATTCAGGCTGTTTACTGATAGAAAACAGAATATTTTTCACTATCCGCATCTCACATGCTTGCAATATAACTTAACCACAGATGTAAATAACTGCTCAACCTGTTGCATAGATCCACCCACTTAAGCATCAATTGTGCACATTATACTGTCCGAGCATATCCTAACACTAATGTAGCGCTATACTGATCATGACTTCCACCAATGATCAGTAAGAAGGTACTTAAATACATTAACTGTAGAGCAATTCACGCAGATCTCGAGTGCAGATTTAATTCACAAAATAATACAAAAAAGACGAGCTGATCAATTGGTCATTCAACACAACTATTGCATTCTACTGCAATAAAATGAACATACAAATGAGAAAATGTTTTCTACAGCATGGGTATTGTAGGCGAGCCTTTCCTTGATATACACATGCTTTGAACTGACTGCTTCAATTTTCTATTACTTGTTGCTGGGGACATGGCAACAAATGAGAAGTTGTCCAAACTCTTAAGTGGCTCTCTGGATCTCCCTTTGATTCCTCTAGGCTTCACAGCGGCAGTTGGGCAAGGTGTTTTTGATTTCACGCTGACTTTGGACAGGGAACGAAAGGAGTAGGACATCGAGGGTACAGCTTCACACATAGGAGAGGAAAAGGGAGCAGGGCAGCTCTGGTGCAGCCTGCCCAAATGAACACGGCTGTTAGTATGCAAAGAACCTAAGCTGTTGGGATGGTGGTCCACTTCAAACAAAGAGTGTGACCTCACAGCATTGTCGTACACCTCGATCTCCATCATGTCCTCCAAAGTCTCATCACTCAGTAGGCCTCCATCGGTTGACACAGGCCCAGAGTTGCAACGCTTGTGGCTTGACTCTGTTTGAAGAGCAGTGGTGGAATGTGAATTCCTCTTGTTGCTGCATTCAGAACGGGAGCTCTCCCCAGCGCTGTCTTCTGCGCTGCCTCCAGTGTCACTGGCACCTGTGCTCAGGGCGGCATCTGAGTACAGCTGGTGAGTGTTTAACTGTTCCCCCAAACAGTCTTCAAATGGTGACTCAGGACTGCTTGGAGAAGAGACTGCATCCTCTAAGGATGGCTCAGGGAATGTAGGTCTGGGGAGTGCACAGGGAGACTCAGGTTCAACACCCAAGTACTCTTTCAGCTCATCATATGACATGATCTGAATGGTTGTGTAATGACAAAACAAAACAAAACAATAATGTTTTCACTCTGTTGTCTTGGCAACAAAAATACCTGATGTTTACTGATGCCACAGAATCTGCTGGCGCTAAATCTAGAGGGTTAAAAATCAGCTTAGTATTCGACCTCAGATGTGCCATTATTACACACGGCTATATCTCTGTCATGCAATCTAAATTCCATAATCTCGTTCTTGACAGCTGTTTGTAGCCCCCTCTCCTACAACTTCCCCTTCTAGGAAATATCCCACCCCATCCCTCCAATAGGAGCCCACCTATCTTCCACTGCATGCAGCTTCACGTTTCTGTGATCAGTGACACAATGCTGCTTTGCCATGCTAAGAGAAGAGAAGAGGGTCACTCCACCATCCAGAACACATACCCAGTAGCCATGCCCCTACCATCTGTTATATATCATCAGGCAACACTTCCTCAGGTCTTGTAGTGCAAACCCTGTAGTTTCCAGCATGGAGGCTGGCCAAGGGTAATCTATACATAGAGGTGTGGTGGCAGGAGGAGTGAAGTATTTGTACATGGATACATGTGTGTACACACAACACATAACATAAATTATATTGTCATACATACATACATACATACATACATACATACATACATGCATGCATGCATACATACATACATACATGTATACATAAATACATACATGTATACATACACACACACACACACCTTGCTTCATCAGTAGGTTGGCTAACAACACACATGAGGCACCAACATGAGCAGAGCTGAACCTAAGGCAATACAGACTGTTAGACCAGAAGACAATCTTCACCAGCTTGTCACCCTCACTGGCCAAACTCAACATGGAAGAGCACACATTCTGAGAGGTAGTGACTCATACATCTGGTGGGTGTGTCCGCTCCAGCTAGCTTCAGGAAGACTTTCAAATAGTCACATATTGTAGTCGCCTAGGGGTGGGAAGGAACTAACCTAACCTTTCATCCTTCCCACACACACACACACACACACACACACACACACAATTCTTCCTCCACCCACTCCCTTCTCACCACACACACTCTTTCATCACACGCATGCACTGTTCATCTTTCCTCCACTCCCACACCCTCCTCACACCCTGCAGCTCACCCTGAGGTCCCCACGCAGAGCAGCTATGACATCACCCATCATCCTCACCACCTCTTCGTAGGTGTAGGTGTTGTCAGTGAGCCAGGATGCCTCCCTGATAGTGATGATGGTCATGTCCATCCATCTGTGGTAACAGATGTCCATTAAGAGCACACCCCTTTCCTCACACACACACACACACACACACACACACACACACACACACACACACATCCTTAAACCATTATTGCCACTCCTCCACCTCCATCATCACACCTCCACAGGTCTTCACCATGACCTTCCATTTTGGCCTCACCTTGATGCCAGAACCAGTGCTGTAATGCCCAACAGCTGCAGCTGTGTTTTTTGTATCTTCCTTCGAAGGAGGTAGCGATCCAATAGGCTCACAGCAAGATGCACTGTGGCTGATGGGAACTCCTTCATCTCAGCCACTTCCAGCAGCCAGTCCACCAAAATGTACCTGCAGAAGGCCCCCATTGAGAGAGCAATCCAGCAATCTACGCTGAAATGGCTGCTTGATGATTTATAGTCAGACAGTTTATTCACCAAGTACAAAGAAATAGTATACATATAGGCCTCTGGTTACCCTCCAATCAAAGCCAGCAGCTCCATCACCATGGTTACCTCTAACCAAAGCTGACAGCTGCATCACCATGGTTACCCATGACCCAAGACCAAAGCAGCTCACCTCATTGCATGCGTCATGTCAAACTGCAACTTGAAGATCTGCGATGACATCACCGGGATAGAGGTGGCCACCATGTGTCTGATGTACTGGAGGGCCTGATCTCGGGGGATTCCCCCATAGAACCCATCCGCATACACCTCACACAGTTGTAGCTACACAAGGGACCATGTGTACCAAGATGGAGTCAATGACACCAAGACAATTGGGTGTGTGTGTGTGTGTGTGTGTGTGGGGGGGGGGACCAGAGAGATATACACACCTGTATGTCGGGAAATCCTGAAGTGGCAGCCTTCCTTAGCACACGAGTGTTCAGGACCTCATCATTGTCACACTAGATCAAATTGAACACGAATATAAAATCTCTAGTTTCAGATATTCCTAACATGAGCAATGCACAGGATGCTGGTGAAAGTATCGCAAGTATTCAAGAATCTTTACTTAGGGACAGGTATTTTTGGGGGGAGAAATATTTTAGGAACCATTACATGGGAGTGGTATTTTGGAAACCCCACTTGGGGACAGGTAATAGGTATTCAGGAATAAGAGCACTTACCAGTCCTTTGTGTCTTGCTTTCCAGAGCTCATGAAAGCAGTGTGGACATTGCTTTTGGCTGCCTCTCTCAAACCATCTGTTGGCCTTATCCCTTTCATTTTCCATTGGCTGCAAAGTACCAACGTGCATAGGATTGGGAGGCAGTGGGTGTGGCCAATATTAATTCACTGTACTTTGCATACAAAATGCCCAATATGGGTGAGGGGCCAATGCCCAATATGGGTGAGGGGCCAATGCGCAATATGGGTGAGGGGCCAATGCACACCTTCATCTCTCGGTTACCTCTGCATACTACCAGTGTGACTAGTGTACTAGCTTACCTCGTGAAAGCTGAGTGCCTTTCCAATGCAGTAGTACAGCCGAAACACTTCCTAGAAGAAGAAGAAGTGGCGTCTCAGGGTTAACACTGGACCCCCCATCACCGGAGATCACCACCCTCTCCCACCTTACCCCTCCACAATCTGACAGCCCACGCCTTCTCCCACCCTCTCCCACCCTCCATCGCCTCCACAACATTCCAGTCTGAACGTGGTGATGCTGGGAGTGTGTTGCAACATAAAGTGTACCTCAGTGAGCAGAGGGAGGGTGATGGTGAGAGTGGACATGGGTGAGATGACAAGGTGGGCAAGGTGGTGACAAGTGTGGTCACATGTGCTAGGAGGTCAACTAAGAAGGGTGTGGCCTGGCACATGATATACCTCTCCCCTCTCAGAGACAGCTAGAAATGCAAACAGGTCGTCCACCCACCTCCTCAGAGCTGCTATCCTCCTCACAGAGCTTCTTCAGGTTGTGGCAGACACATGCCTTGCAGCACATGTTGTTTGAGGCCCAGGGTGGTCTTATCAGGACCCACGAGAACGGCTGGATGTGCGGAGAGTGCAGCTCCGCCTTGCGCAGGTACTCCGTGGCGCGCACTCCGTTAATGGCAGCCGGCGTCCCTTTGCCAGGACCGTCCGGTACTGGTGTGAGTGATATTGGTACATGGAAGTGGGAAAGGGCGGGGGGGAAGGAGGCTTACCTCCTTCACTGTACAGAAAAGCGACCGCTAACTTAATAAGCGATTCGAAGTTTCCACACCTCGCGGCTCTGCAAGACAGGAATAGACCGTTTCGCATTATTACGTTCCAGAGAGAGGGAGGGGGGAAAAGAGGTCACAGACCTTTCGAAGATGGCCCTGTACTGTGTTGAGAACCACTGCAGTCCCAGTGTCGCGTTAGACCACAGTTGCACATAGCGCTTATCATCAACAATCTGTTGCAGCACAGAGCAAACCTAACGAGTGCCAACAGAAAAAAAAAGTGTCTCGGATATAATCTTATGAACTGCTGTACCCACCAAGCGAATATTAGCTAAGTCAAATAACGGCAGATATTCGAGTATCATAACCAGAACATCTGAAGGAAGGTTCGTTAAACAGTAGCTCTGCAAATCTTCCGTAGACATCTTTTCTTTACTTCCGTCGTCTGCACGTTTCTTGTGCTATCCCGCAGAAGGTGCTCAAAAATCAGCGCTAACGAGAATACATATGCATGTCCAGAAAAAGCCCGCGATTTTTTGAATGCCACAACTCACTGCGCATGCGCGTTGTGAAGTCGTAACCTTGTTACCACATGGCTGAATCTTCGACTAATGCGGACAGCAAGGAACAGACCGAAGAGCACCATGAAGGAGGTGGGTAGCTAGTCTATGTTAATTTAGTTATACCTACCTTAATGGCGCTACGAATTAAAGCGTATTTGTCGGTAACTCTGATAGGAGGCGAAACGGTTAGCTTCAAAGTGGTGTGGAAGAAACAAAGCTATGACATTACATTTAATCCTGATGAAAAAGCGTCCAAACTGAAGGAACACCTACAAACGCTAACAGGCAAGCCTTTACTTTGCAAGTTTTGATTAAAAGATGACATGAAATACTGTATTAGGAATACCACCAGCAATGATGAAACTTATGTATAAAGGTGTGTGTGGAAGGCATATTTGTCGCCAAAATGCTTTGCACTCGATTCAAAATCCATTGCGTCAGGCTTGATAAAGGACGATAGAACGTTGAGGGAACAAAAGGTTGTCAGCAGCTGCAAGATGATTGCAGTGGGTTCTACTATTGACGAGGTGGTTGAAGTGCAACCACCCAACCCGACTGAACTCAAACAACTGATGGAGGAGTCCGCTGGTTAGCGCGCACACGCTGTGTCGTATGTTAAGCCCAGGTTGGTACTTTTCCGAATGGCAGCACCAAAGGAAGCGCTGAGTGAGCAGAAGGATCACAAGAAGTTGATTGAGAAAGGAAAGCCTGATGACATCCTACCTGGTTTCAAAAACAGGCATGTAGGTAGTACCCGGATACCCTAAGAATGTAATGTGGAGATTCGGTGTGTGTGTTTTTCCCCCACACCTGTGTTACACTCTGTGGAAAAGGAACCCTTACCTCCATCCCTCTCGGGAATGATAAACAAGTATGGTACCAAAGTGAGGTTACACTTCAAAATGGAGCTGGAGCAGCTTTGGTTGGGCACACATGGTGAGAAACATTTATTTTGTTGTTGTCCCATAGTTTTAATTCTCTCTTGCCATTTTTAATAGAAAGGACAGAAAAGATTCCTTTGGGCTCGATACACAAAGTTGTGTCTGAACCCATAAAAGGTCATGAGGAATACCATCTAATGGTGTGTAACAGGCAGTTTGGGTAACAGTTGTTTTAAGCACTCTCTTGTCGATCACAGGGTGTACAACTGGGGCCTACAGAAGCATCACTGTACTGGATATACTGGGTCCCAGCCCAATACATTGAGGCAATTAAAGAAGCTGTGTTTGGGAAATGGCAGTTCTTTTAGTAGTACAAAAGAACCCTTTTCTCATCTCTGCCAAATTTGTGCAAGCATATCACAAAATTTCTATCTGCCCATCATCAACCTACATTTGTCTAACCTGTTGCTCACTTGTTACACTGCTCACTTGTTACACTATTGTATGTATCTTTTATTTGTCTCGTATTTAAATTTTTTATTATGTAGCATGGTCATTCTAAACTGTCAACATGAGTTTAACTGCAAGTGTAGTTGCACAATGCACTGTTTTGTCACTTAGCAGAGGGCATGTTATCACAGTGGGTGCCGCCTGCAACATCATCTTCCTCTGTGGTCCAATTTTCCATCAGGTGTGTGTCATCAGCTCCAATTATGACCTCTTCCTCCTCTGTGATCCAGCTGCTGTTGGAATCCATATCTTCAGCATCAGAGTGGTGGTGATCCAACAGAATGTTTGCAGGGTTACCAAGGTATCCCAGCTCACTTTCAGCACTTGCAAAGTCGTCACTGTCAGTGTAGGCCTCCTCTTCATCATCATCATCATTCTCAAACTCATCAATATCGTCATCGTCATCTTCCTCTGCGCCTTCAAACAGTCTGTTTAGAAGCGGATTTAGCATTTCGTTGATGAGATGTTGATTGGGGGGGAGGGGCTCATTGTCCACTGGGAGCTCCTCGTGACCACACCGCACTGTGTTGTATGAACCACAGGAGGTACATTTGAGGCCAATGAAGTGGAATGCAGTATCAGACTTGGTCTGGCAGTCATGGCAGCTGACCTGCATGTGTTGTGCAACACAGATAAGCTGGTCCTGCAAGGTCTAATCTCACCTGGACCATAAAGTTCCTCAGATGATAGGGCAGAGGGGTATTCCGTATGTCTTCATCGAGACTTGACCAGTCCACGTCAAACAAGCTCTTCAAACACAACGGGCACTGGTACCTCCTACATGTACATATTATAAGTTCCAATCCCAATGACCTCCCAAGTACCATCAGTACAAATCAATGGCCTTGTCAGTACCAATCCCAATGACCTCCCAGTACAAATCAATGGCCTTGTCAGTACCAATCCCAATGACCTCCCAGTACAAATCAATGGCCTTGTCAGTACCAGTAAAAAGGGGGGGGGGGGGGGGAGGGGAAGAGAGAGAGAGAACAAAATCTTCCTGTTCTGTACATACCGTGCCTCTTGCAGTGACTTGAGGCAGTGCCTACGTCAGGGGGGGGGGGGGGGGGGGGGGGGGGGGGTGTTAATGACTCTGGAATGCAGCACAATATGTCAACATAAATATGCATGCACATGCACACCACATTCATCAGTATGCCATTAGTGTACGTACAGTGTGCAGCAGGTGTCCGCAGCGAGGTATGTGCGCGGGGTGCCTGGATGTGTGTATATCCTATACAGTATAAACCCATAATATAAATGGGGGGGGGGGGGGAAAGGCTTACCTCCATACAGATGGGACAGTTGGCCTTAGATGCTTCTGCCCTACAAGCGTGTTTTGCTTCCATGGAGATTGGAAGACACAGACCACATTTGTTGCAATGGAAATAGTTGCTTTTCCCACCAACTCTAATAACCAGACATCATAAATAAAGCACACAATCACATCATAAGTACTCATGATCACGTCAAAAAGGGCCAGTGTTACCTGCACAGGCCACATTTCTCACAGTGGAACTGTCCCTTATCCGCGTCGTCATATAGGCGACAGATGCTGCAGAAGTACTGCCCGAATTTTATGCCGCAGTTCACACAGCATTCGACCGTCTAAGAGAGCGATGCAACTATATTAGGTGAAATGCGGTGAACAGTCTAACATACAGGCTGTCGTGTCTTGCAATTTCGACAGACGACTTCTGAAACCGCGAATCTGTTGAACTCGTGAGTCGGTTCGTTATCGTTATGGCAAAAACGACATGGGTACACTTTTCCGCAGCAGGGAGACTGTGTCAACGCAAACAAATAGCCGAGTTAAAAAAAAAAAGAGACAGACCAGAATGGCAATCCTGCGTAATAACATACCACCAGGGAGCAACCTCTACTGTAGTGCTCACACAGCTTCCTGTAAATTCCTGCTGCCTCTGGGCACAGAGTTGTCATATTTTTACGAGATGGAAAATGTTATTTCTCCTAAATAGATTTCCGGCATTAATTATTTAAGCACTCTTATCATTTGCAATTATAAAGTTCGTATTAAGCACGTGTATATGTTGTAGTATGCATGATGGGCAGGCCGAAAAAATTAGAGGGCTCCTCATCCGCGAAAAGTACTATAGAAAGGGTATTCCACCCGAGCACAGTAAAGAACAAACTCCGAAGGCAAGAAATATTTCAAAAGCTGAAGAACCAGAAATCTAAGGAGAGAAGAGACGCGCGGGAAAAGAGGAAGAAAGCGAGAGAAGAGCTGGGTGACCAGGTAGCTGGCTCGACTGCGTCATCTCAAGTGTGCTTAACAGCTTCTGCTTCAGGCTCCGCCCAAACAGGAACCAAAAACAATCGAAAATACGCGTGTCATAGAGGAGACTCTGGTGCTGCCCGATGACGAAGAGGTTATGCAGGACACCAGGACCGATGAGCTTGCCTCGTACTTTGTGAGCGGGAAAATGCCGAAGATCCTCATGTTTGCCAGCAGGAAGCCATCCTTGGTGAGATAGGATCATGAACAATTCCTTAATTGGTTAGACACATCACTCCAAAGATTTGATTTCTACATGTTGATATGATATTTGACCCCACACGCTTGACAGTAGGAGTGTGTAATGTTTGTTTTGATGTATTTGTTGCTATGGATGCACAAAGCTGTGGACAATATGTTACAACTACCGTATAGTGTGAAACCCTTGAGGGTGCAAACTTTTGGATTTTATCGAAAAAAAAAAACTTTCGCAGGATGTTATGCATGGCCATGACCATAATAGATAGTCCAAAATTGCGAATTTGCAATGTTTTCTCCTTGAAAATTTTCTGTAATTGCTGCTACAAAATTGTTGATTTAACTACAATGGAACAAGCATAGCTAGGCTAATTTGTGTGGGTGATGTGTTACTAGTGCAATAGAGGGAATGTGATGAAATGACTTGAAGCCAATAGCAGCTCCTCAGATGGCATTGTATAAGAAATCTCCTTTCTGGTTGTCCAGTATATCTCAAAGGCATTTTTTAGATGGTGTTGAAGGAAATGCTTCATTTGAAGGCATCTAAGAATGTGTTTTGTTTTTAAAGCATTTAAGAATTGTCCATTTAGAAGGTATCTAGGGGGCCCTCCCTGGGTCATGGCTGCATATTTTATTGTGATGAAGTATATGGTGATCTTTATTTGGAAATAATCCGCCCTACTTACAGAACACCTCTCTCCTGCTGCGCGAACTTGAAACATGTATTCCAAACTCAGAGATACGTGACCGAATGCACGTGGAGCTAAAAAAGATTATACCTGAAGCAGTGGGCAGAGATTTCACTGACATTATTGTGGTACATGAAGACCGAAAGGAGCCTAGTATCCTGCACTATACTTGTGCCTTGAGATAGCTAGTTATGTATGCTGTCTCTCTCTCAGAAGGGTGTTGTACTTTCCTGAGCATTCCCTCTCAGATGGGTTGCTTCTTGTGCACCTGCCAGATGGTCCCACTGCACACTTCAAGCTTACGAACTTCAGACGGGGCTATGATATAAGGGTTTGTCCGCAGTGTTAGGAATTTTTTAAAGCTGCCACACTGATCCAATAACCTTAAATTGTTGCTTTTTAATAATGTAAAATGTGACTGGTTAAAAGGTTAAATTGTGTTTGTCAGTATCTAAAATGTATGGCATCACAAAATACAAATTATTGTTAATTTTATTTTATACATTTAATAAAGACATGTTGTAGTTTAGTACAATAGAACAGTTTCATACATCATCACAACAAACCTCAGGGCTGGTTTGTGCCAGAAAGGTTCTGGCATTAGGCAAACTCTGTTAGTGATATAGATTGGGTCAGAGCAGTGTCATTACCTGAACACGGCAGTAGCCAAAGGCAGTAGTGTTACGGCTCGTGGTGTTGTGGGCATGACTTTGTACATTGGTTTATCACTACACTGATGCAATTGTTAGAATATGTATACATGGGACTAAATAGTCCGTTTCCATGTTACTTATGAGGTTGTCAAATCAGTAAGTTTAGTCGAGAAAGCACAAGGATTGAAACCACAAACTAAAGGGTGTGCACGATCGTTGCATACACAGTGCATTCGTTTAACCCTTCAGGGGCACGGGAAGGCCACCTCACATCGGCCGGAAGTGGTACTCAACCACTTTGGGACAAGGCTAGGTCACACTGTGGCACGTATGTTGGCCGCACTGTTCCCCCACGACCCCCAGTTTGAGGGGAGAAGGGTTGTCACTTTCCACAACCAGAGGGACTACATCTTCTTCAGACATCACAGGTTGGTGCTGCCGTTCCCCTTTTACAGCACATCATTACATATGCACCAACACAACATTCCACACACATGTACATACACACATATCACATCTGTACACACACCATGTGTTTGTAGGTATATATTCAAGAATGCACAAAGGGTTGGGCTACAAGAAATTGGCCCTCGTTTTACCTTGAAGCTCCGATCACTGCAGAAGGGTACATTTGACAGCCGATATGGACAGTACATGTGGGTCCACAAGGCAAGTACCCTCACCCCCTACCCAGAGGATGTGCTTTATTACCTTAGCATGCATAATTTTTTTTTTAATGACTTGATAGAAAAAGCAAATGGATACAAGCAGACGAAGATTCCACTTATAATGCAAGAACTATAGTGTGCATTGTTGCATTGACATTATTCATTGTGTGTCTTCATGTCTTTGCCACCCCCTGCTGTGAACTGCAAGTAGTGGAGGTAACCTAGGAAACCAAGCAGCTGGACACATGAAACCACTGAGGTGGCCAGGGGGAACAGGTGAGGGTACTTGGGAGGTGGTGTGACCAGGTGGGAAAGACTACATGTTGCCAACAGCAACCCAATACACCCTGCAAACTGCGAACAAACAAAAAAAAAAGCAACAAAAAAAAAGTGGATAACCAGCAAGCCAAATAAGTAACTCAACACCTGTTCCTCACCAATAGCTTTTGGTGCAGAGACACCCTCTGCCAGTGTTGCAGAAATGCAAGGGAGAACAGGAAGGAGAGCAGACTGAGGGCCCAGCAGGGAAGAGCCAGTCCATCCCGCGTCAAGAGTGGGTACATGCTGAAGCTAGCCAGCACACCAAACCACGAGGAGGCGAAGGGGTGCCAGTGGGCCAGAAGGGAGAGGGGCAGGGCGGCCAACAGGATGGACTTCTCATGCACTTGGAAGGAGAAGAGAAAGAAGGCTAGCGACGAGTTGCCCTGAAGTAGAAAGGAGTAGCTATCAGCCAACTCCCGCAACAAGCAAAAAGCACTTTACCAAAGCCAAGATAAATGTGTAAGGTGTGGGGTTTCTAAGTAGTGCCCAGGACGAGGGTAGAATGGCCGCCACTGTGGTGAGCAAGGTCAATCTCAGCACAGATGCTGCAGAGAGCAACCTATGCAGCTTCACGAGCACAGAGATGGAGCACCACAGGTTGGCCACCTTGTCCTCAAACAGTCCCCTCTCAAAAGGGAACTGCCTACGAAGGACCTGAAGGGCAGTCTCGACGTCCACAAGAAAAGGGAGCCAGAGGACTCCAAATGTGGTTACCACGGTGATGCCAAGCAGGGTAACCTTCAGTAGTGGGTTCCTGCTTCTAAGGGCCTTCCCCAGCAGGTAGCAGAAGAAAGGTACCGAGTGATAGAGTTCCATCTGCTTGAAGTTGAGTGCCAGGGAGAAGGCTATGGAGCCCAGGAGGTCAAAGTGAGAGGTGACGGCCACAATGCCCCAGAGGGCAAGTCCCAGGCTGGCACAGTTGTATTGAAAGTGGCCATGGTCTATGAGGATAAGACCTGGCTGTAGAAGGAGCACAGCTGCTAAGCCCACCTGGAAAGGGAGGGAGGGAGGGGATGCAGAGGGGAAACAAGTGAAGAAGATATAAAAGTGAGAGAGGAAAGATGTGTACATGTGTGTGTGTGTGTGTTGTCCTGATTTTCAGCTACCTTGTGGGACGCAGGTTGGGTCCGAAAGAGGACACGAACAAATGCCCACACGGCTGTGAAGTACAGTAGCAGGTCTGTGGCCAGCACCGTGTGCCTCATGAACAGCTTGTGCGCATAGCTCTCGTGTCCACGGGATGTTTCCAGGGCTACCCAATGTGGGTCCAGCTGGGAGGAAATGGCTCCACACAGCCAGCTGTGGTAGGCAGTGAGCGGTGGGTAGTCAAGTCCCCAGTGCTCCAGATTATTCCGGCTGGTGTTGAAATACCTACGACACAGTTAACACAGCAATGATAAATTTGCTCACATTTTCTTACTGAATTAAATTATGCACATAGATATGAGGCTTGGTTTAGTACATTACATACAAAAAATTTTCAAACAGGACATCTAGGGGCGCAATTCAGAACAATTGAAAGGATGCAATGAACTGAACCGCCTCAGAGGAACAGGGGGGGTCTCACATTACATACCAGTGTTGTCTGTTTACTAAGCATTGCCGGGACACTAGTGAAGCACACACATGCCTGGAAACCTTTGAACACCACCAACAAAGCCACAGCTTATGATAATATTGACAGTAAGCAGATAGGTAGGTACCTCCCCCTCCCAAGTGAGTGACAAAAAGCAATCTGTGTTTGGATGATCGAAGACCCGCGTGCATCCTGATGCCTTAAGTCCACGGTACGGTACGGCGGTCACTACTCACTTGTTCTTCAAGGTCACAGAAAGCACCTTAGCACACGAGTAAATTACATACAAGCAGCCACATTAGAAGAGTCCGCTAAAAGATCAAAGCATTACAACTTGCTTTGTCTTAATTCGAACAGGGCCTCAGAACCGCACTTCCGTAGCTTGCCACTTACTAGAAACCAAGAATGCTTACCATTCACTAATCGGTAGATTGTACGTAATTTCCATCCAGTGTCGCTGCGCTTCAAAATCTCCATACAAAGGTGGCTTTCCGGCACCTGTACATTGGCATTTGTGTACTGCACTGTGCATTAAGCCCTAAGGGCATGCGATTATTACCTGAATACGGATGCAAGGATACACATGTTCGGACAGTGAAGGCAACAACGGATATAAGAATAGCAGAGTGAAGCGCAGGTGTTCGCTCGAATAGTGCGATGAACATTTTTGTTTTAGAGCGCACCTCTGTGTAAGGTTTTTATCCTCGTCCCCACTCCACTCTGTACGGCTAAATTTAATTACCATGTATTGCATAACAATTCATTTTCCAACTATAATTATTTTTTTAAAACTGTGCATGTCTTCTAAACCGATTTTGATGGTAGGCCTTATCTGCCTGGACATAATCAACTTCTGCGATCGGTATCCAAAAGAAGATGAAGACATAAGAGCAATAGACCAAAAGTGGAGCCAAGGCGGCAACGCTACCAACACGTCTCTTGTTCTCACTTTGTTGGGAAGGGAGTGCGAACTCTTGGCAACGGTTGGGGCTGGCATGGAAACAGAGTGCGTCATACTGTATAGTTTTTTTTTTAATCTTCAAAACCCCCTAACTTGAAATTCTTCAACTCTAGATTCACTTTAGCTGCACTGGACAGGCTGGGCATCTCCCATGGCAACTGTGTGCACCACTCGCACTGCAGGCTGCCCACGTCATACGTTGTTATCAACAGAGGGACGGGTAGTAGGACCATCGTCCATTACAGGTATACACATGCTCTAATCAGATATGTGACCATCTCTAACGCTAGTGCCTCATACTGGCTTGTAAGTATCAGTTAATTATTGACGTGTGCAAGGTCACCTCGAGTCCCCACATGTGTTATGTAAGTGAGGGGTTACCCTGAATATCTGTGGTGTATGAGTGTGTGTGTGTGTGTGTGTGTGTGTGATTGCATGAGGGTCTGTGTGTATGTGTGTGTGTGATTGTGTGAGGATCTGTGTGTGTATGTGTGTGTGTGTGTGATTGTGTGAGGGTCTGTGTGTATGTGTGTGATTGTGTGAGGGTCTGTGCGTGTGTGTGCACGTGTGTGTGTGTGTGTGTGAGGGGTCACCTTGAGTATTCCCATGTGCATGTTATGTGAGGCAGCCAAATAGAGCATTCCGGACTTTTATGTGGCCACCATCTGTGTACAGGAACTTGCCTGAACTCAGTGCCGCAGACTTCATTAAACTTGATATTTCCAAATATGGGTGGATTCACTTTGAGGTACACTTATAATATAGATATGATGTCATACCTCCACACCACCTGGCTGGGGACTAGGGTCGCCAACCTGACCAATACAGAGCCATGATGGAACAGGTAGCCACCTACAATGCCTCACAGACAAAGAGTTCCTCGAGGGTTAAAATCTCGGTAGAACTGGAAAAGAAAAGGCTGTCCACTTCAGAGCTTGTGCTCTTCGCTGATGTGGTTAGCACCTGCAGAGGAGAGTTGTTGCCCTTGACTATTGGCCACTCCTCTCTCCTTCCTTCTGTGCTTTGGATCAAAAGGTGATGATGAGTAAAGAGTACGCCATCTCCAATGGCTATCAGTCTGCCGAGGAAGCTGTGGTTGGCTTGAGGGCCAAAGTCAAGCCCGGGTGCGTGTATGGATCAGTCATGTGATATGTGCACAACTTGTGAAATACATACACACAACACACACACCTGCAACACACACAACACACACACACTAATATACACACACATGCCACACACACATACACACACATACACATGCCACACACACTAACACGTACACATGCCACACACACTAACACGCACACATGCCACACACACTAACATGCACACATGCCACACACACTAACACGCACACATGCCACACACACTAACACATACACATGCCACACACACTAACACACACATACACATGCCACACACACTAACACGCACACATGCCACACACACTAACACACACATACACATGCCACACACACTAACACGCACACATGCCACACACACTAACACGCACACATGCCACACACACTAACACGCACACATGCCACACACACTAACACATACACATGCCACACACACATATGTACTAATACACATATGCACTCTTACGTGTCAACACACACCAAATGTAAAATGAACACAGCACTGAAGGACATGAAGGTACTCAGAGTACTCTTTGCACAGGGCAATAGTGACTTGCACCTGGGGAGATAGAGGAGCAGCTGCCAGTGATCAAGAGGAAAAAGTTAGCCTGTGTTGCTATGTTTACCACTATCACGGCCTCTTCCCCCCCCCCCCCCCCCCCACAGGTGTGGTCCTGTCCTGCTATTCCATCACCCAGGGTTATAGACACACTTGGAGCTGGGGACACCTTTAATGCAGGCGTAATTCATAGCCTCTACAAGGGATGCTCCACGGAGCAGGCACTGAAGTTTGCCTGCGAACTGGCAGGAGCAAAGTGTGGGATGGAGGGGTTTGACGGCCTGAAAGAGTTTGGTGAACACCTGCATGTCAATCACTGAACAACAGCTGTGTGTTCTGTTTGTTGTTTTCTAGCACTATGTGACTATGCGTAACAGTGCTTTGTAGTTTTCATGAGCAGAGTAAAAAACAAAACAAATGAGAGAGCACAAAAAGATAGATGTGGAAATACACACATACACACACACATACACACACACATACACACACAGATCTGAGCATTTAAACGATTTAACACCTATATTCTCTATCTAATTGTGGAGCGTCTGATTTTCCCCGCACTGGACAAGTGTGATCTCCCTTGCACAATTCACATGTCAGCTTAGGGTTCCCAGACTGAAACCAGAAGTTCAACGGCATGATGGGTGCCAAGCTACAGTGGGCTTCTGGACACTTGGTGAACTGGTGGAGGTAACCCCTTGCCTGTGTCAGAACCATGTCCCTGGGCATGTTCTGAGGGAGGGTGTTCAGGAACAGGAGCATCAGCTCATCCATGTTCATTGGCTTGTCCATCGCTCGTTGCCCGTATATGGCCATGATGGCGATGCAGATGAAGAGGTGAAAGGATTTGGTTTCGTACTTGCACCAGCAGGCCTCCCAGATGAACATCGTGTCAGACTCACTGAACTCTCGTTTGAGAAAGACAAGAAGCCATCTGTGGCTGAACATCAGATCCAATCCATGCTCGAGCTTTTCAAGATAGCTGTAAAACTTTGGAAGTAGCAGCTTTATCAACATTCGTAATGGCTCCTAGAGGGTTAAAATAGTTATCAGCACATGTAATGGCTCCTAGAGGGTTAAAATAGTTATCAACACATATAATGGCTACCAAAGGGTTACAATACAGTTGAAAGGGTTAAACAAGAGGGTGAAATGCAACTTTAGGTACAGAACAGATGAAATATGAAGGTAAATAAGAAAAAGTATTAATATGTGCACAAGAGGTTAAAACTGATGTGTGAAATTATGTATACAAAATGAAGACACACTGTTTTTGAAAGTATATAACTGTGGTAGAGCCTATGACGCAGAGAGACTCACTAGTTGCTTTTCCACAGATGCGCGAGTGCTTGTGCATCTGAAGAGCGAAGACTCTTTGACAAGCTTGGTAAAACACCAGAATGCCAGTACTTCCTCATCCAAAATGGCCAATAACGGAGCTAAGAGGTCCGTCATCCCTAAAGTGATGAGAAGGAGCTTCATAGCCATGATAGGACATTACATGATATCACCTCTAATGACATCAACCTCCTTCCATGAAATATCACGTAACACTTTGAAATCTACATGCAGGAATTTGGTTGTAGTTCTTTTCAAGGATCCCCCACCTCTCCCCCTCCCCCCACATGAGTAAGAGATGAGACAACATAGTGCTATAGTGCAAGTCAGGTACATGTGACATGCTTAGGGTCTGTTGTGGTCCTTCTCAGGCCTGTGTGTGTGTGTGTGTGCGTGTGTGTGTGTGTGTGTGTGTGCATGGTGTGAATGTGTTTGTGTGCATGTGTGAGTGTGTTTGTGTGCATGTGTGAGTGTGTTTGTGTGTGTGTTATGACAATGTGAAAAGTCATTGTATTAATGAATGTAAAGCTAAAGGCAAACTGACACTGGCTACATCCAGAATGTGCCAAGAGGGGTACTAATGTGTGCCCAGAGGGGAACTAATGTGTGCCAGAGGGGAACTAATGTGTGCCCAGAGGGGTACTAATGTGTGCCCAGAGGGGAACTAATGTGTGGCCAGAGGGGAAATAATGTGTGCCCAGAGGGGAACTAATGTGTGGCCAGAGGGGAAATAATGTGTGGCCAGAGGGGAAATAATGTGTGGCCAGAGGGGAACTAATGTGTGGCCAGAGGGGTACTAATGTGTGGCCAGAGGGGTACTAATGTGTGGCCAGAGGGGAACTAATGTATGAACAGAGGGGAACTAATGTATGGCCAGAGGGGAACTAATGTATGAACAGAGGGGAACTAACCTTGGCTGTAGCGTATTGATGATTCGTAAGTGAGGTAATTACGTAGAATATTTCTGCAATAGAATTTAATTGACGGGAGTTGAAGTAGTGAGGAAAGGAAGAGGCACGGTCAGAGAGGATGTGAGGATGGCAGGGTAGGGAAGGAAGAGGCACGGTCAGAGAGGATGTGGGGATGACAGGGTAGGGAAGGAAGAGGCACGGTCAGAGAGGATGTGAGGATGGCAGGGTAGGGAAGGAAGAGGCACGGTCAGAGAGGATGTGAGGATGGCAGGGTAGGGAAGGAAGAGGCACGGTCAGAGAGGATGTGAGGATGGCAGGGTAGGGAAGGAAGAGGCACGGTCAGAGAGGATGTGAGGATGGCAGGGTAGGGAAGGAAGAGGCACGGTCAGAGAGGATGTGAGGATGGCAGGGTAGGGAAGGAAGAGGCACGGTCAGAGAGGATGTGAGGATGGCAGGGTAGGGAAGGAAGAGGCACGGTCAGAGAGGATGTGAGGATGGCAGGGTAGGGAAGGAAGAGAGGCACGGTCAGAGAGGATGTGAGGATGGCAGGGTAGGGAAGGAAGAGGCACGGTCAGAGAGGATGTGAGGATGGCAGGGTAGGGAAGGAGAGTGAGTAGAAGAAATAGGATAAGGAAGAAATCTCAATAATTTGACCAAGCTTGCATACTTCATAACAGCTATATGTTCATTTTCTTCTCCTCTGTAGTAAGGATGTGACCTGTCTGTCCTCACTATGTCCTTTTCCACCTGTTCCACAGCACGTTTGTCTTCTGTATAATTAGGGTCCTCCCTACGTATAGAAACGAGAAGAAAAAAACTTCCTGTTTCTCAATTAGTGGCACACAACACCTGCAGGAAACCCTGCTCTACAAGACCCTGTGAAGACTTTTCCACCTGTTCAGGCCCCCCCCCCCACCCAACCTGCTTATGGGTCCCTAGCCCCAACCTGCTTATGGGTCCCCAGCCCCAACCTGCTTATGGGTCCCCAGCCCCCACCTGCTTATGGGTCCCAGCCCCCACCTGCTTATGGGTCCCCAGCCCCCACCTGCTTATGGGTCCCCAGCCCCACCTGCTTATGGGTCCCCAGCCCCCACCTGCTTATGGGTCCCCAGCCCCCACCTGCTTATGGGTCTCCAGCCCCTCCCCCCCCTCTGCTTATGGGTCCCCAGCCCCACCTGCTTTGGAGACTCCCATCCCTTACCAGGAACCTTATAGCCCAGCTCCACCCAATCCAATTTGATAAGTGGGCGTTGGCCCTTGGACTACACTTAAGCAGACATGTCACCTCTTAGCTTGGATACTCCTGTATTCTGTTAACAGGTCTTCTTTTGCTTTGTTTCTCTCAACAGCAGTGGAACCAAAGGAGTACACTCCCAGCAGAAATGGCCACACTTCCTTCCTCAAATTCAACGCTATTCCTTGGAAAAATACTATCTACAAAAAAGAAAGTAAGCACGGGTGGAGGGGAGGAGGCGATGGATGAGAGGGTGAGACTATAAATAGCGCACTTCATAGATCAAAGCTGAAGCAGGATGGACCCACCTTCTTCATAAACTGTTCATCGGTGATCCGTCCCTCTGCGTCCATCAGTGTCTTCAACGTGTCTTCAGTGAGCACGGACTTGATGGAGCCCTCTTCCGCGTGGAGCTGTGAAAGCTCCAGCTGGGGTCGATACACGTTGAACGTATGGTGATAGTCGTCTCGCTTCTGGTAGGTAAAGCACTTCCACCTTTTCAACACTTTGATCAATTCAAGCAGCTTGTTGCCTTCTGTGAACTCAAAGACATAGTACTTGTTTTCACGAGACGAGATGACCATTTCTCCTGAGGTCACATCTCCATTTTCCCTCTCACCAGCCTCTTTCCCCACCTTGCCTTGTGCATGACAGAATATCCTGATCATCTCCACCTGACCCAAGTCAGTGGTGAACGGAATCACGCCGTTGTTCAGTGGATGACCCCCGCTGGGTATCCAGTTGAGAATCAACGTTGGTCCTGAAGCCGAGCCTCTCGTTACGATATACAGTTGTCCAGGGCAGCCTCTTTCCTTAAAATAAATGTTGTTCCTAAAATAGACATAGTCGTCCTCTAAGACCCCTACTTCGGAGGGACAGGGAGAGTCTGCGTCATCTTCAGAATCCTTATTTACTGACTCGTTCGTAGCATTCAGAGGGTTGTGTTGATCGCTAAAGGCACCATCTGGGTCTTCGCTATATTGTCGTCTTGTACCGAAACGCAGGTTCGAAAAGAGGCTTATACCCTTCGATAAAATTCGCTTTGCCATGCCCCTTTGCTCTGTTACAGTGTGTGCACCTCAAATAACCTCATCCCCTTCTGATGCACTACTATACATTTTTCCGCACTCGTGCGGTATATTTCCGTAGACCCGCGCGCCGTCAATTACCGGTAAATTTGCGGCTAAGCTCGACATTCTCTCGTTTCGTCAAGATTCGTCGAGTGTAGCTAGGTCTGCTGCACAGCGCAAAGCCATGTTTCGAAAGAAGGGACGCCAGGCGAATGTGGAGGAGCTGTCGAACGAGCACTTCACCTTGAGAAAGGTAAGCACTTTGTATGCTGCAATAAAAGGCTTAACACGGGCGTGTCAAACTTTGCCTATCACCCAAGTTCATTGGGCATGAGGGTCGTTTTGTACGAGATGTGTGTATTGTTATGGCGCATTTGAGACGCCCGATATGTTCGCACGCAGTCGGCTGGTTTGCAGCTGCGTTAAAAGTGGGCGGCACTATTAAATAATAACGCGTAAGTTATGAAGAACAAAAGGCATGCAAACCCATGTTACTTCTAGTAGGAAGGGTAGTTGTGACTAGAAGGTGTTTCTGGGTGGGTAGGACATCCTTTTGATTCAGGTTGAGAGGTGTGGAGGATGGGGTGGGAGGCCCCTGTACTTCTAGTACTTACCAAACTGACGCACTATTTTGCGTGTATCAAAACAAATTACGCGGGCTAACTACACGGCTTTTAACTCAGCGAGTCTTGCAACGGCAAAACCTAGGGAAGGCTGAACGGGCATTCATGAATGTAATGTACTGTCTGTTTTAAGTCATGCCGCAGATAAGGTCATGAAAATACTTGTGGGGAACCTAGAAACATCTGCAAATGGATTTCACGATGCTCCATCAGCGCCTGTGGCCAGCGGTGCGCGCAATCAGTTATCGCACATAGCTTTCAAGCGAGTTCTGTTGGTGGCTAGGAATGTTAAGGTAGTCATGGTGGTGATTTGATACCATCAAGGTGTTGATTTTGTAGTTGTGTGGGAGGTGCCTATGCAGGGGGAGGGGAGGGGGTGGGGGTAGATCTCCTAGGGTGTGCTACCACACATGTAGGTGTTCTAGATGGAGAAGTGTTTCTGTCCACCATGTGCATGTACACGCAACACACACACACCATAACCACACGCCTCTTCAATTTGTGTCTGCAAAACACACGAACATGTTATGATGCAACACACACATCCGTACACGTTATGACGCAACACACGTGCACATGCACATCACACATGCACATGCACATCACACACCACACATCCACATGCATGCACACCACATGCACACCACACATGCACATGCACATGCACATATAGACAGCTTGCCATGGATTTCCAACAGGTCCTACTGCCCTCGGATATGACCATGAACACCAGCTTCTCTCGCTTGGTACAAAGACAGGAGAGCTTAGAGTGTATCCCTCTCATTGATGACCACACAATGTGTCTACAGCATGATCGTTGTGTGCCTATATGATGTGTTCATGTGTGATATGTGTTTATGTGTGATGTGTGTGTGTGTGTGTGTGTGTGTGTGTGTGTGTGTGTGTGTGTACATGTATGTATGAGTGTGCCTGTTTTGTGTGTGTGTGAGTGTGGTGTTATGATACCATTATCCTTAACTTGGGTCCCAGTTATGGGCGACCTGGAGTGGAGTTTGTTGCCCAAACAGAATCTGGCTCTGCCATTAAACAAATCCACCACATCTGTGGGAACCACCAGCTCCTCACTCTAACTGAGGACAACGTCATAGTCATGTGGTACATGCAGAGTGAGCATGACCTGGTGCTGGTGGCTGACCCAAGCCACACCTTCAAGCTGGACCCAGAGGGAGGGTAAGTCACACATCTCTGTCCTGTATTTGTGTAGGTGTGTGTGTGTGTGTGTGTGTGTGTGTGTGTGTGTGTGTGTGTGTGTTGTGTGAGAAGTGTTATAAGCAGAGATGTAGATTTATTTTAGTTTGCATCTGTTTTTGTGTCTACATGCGTTTTGCGTGTGGGTGTGCGCTTGTGTGTGGTCTATGGCATTTGTGTCGAAGCTGCGCGTGTATGTGCTCATTAATGTAGACTGTCTCTTGTGCTGAGTACCAATCGAGTTTGGCTGACCACCTACTACCACCTACTACCACCTACTAGTGTTGCTGCGTAATATTGTTTGCATGCTCGCATTCCTGTGGTCAGATTAGTGGCTGGCTAGCCTTCCCAATCTATAAAGCGATAGGGTGAAAGGTTTATAAGCTGCCTATGTTGTCATTGTTGTCTTTGGTTTTTGTTGGGTAACCTACTGTATAGTGTAAAATAATGGTTGAGGAAAGCGTAAGATTTGTCTAAATGTTACAGCCAGATTACCCCCCCCCCCCCCCCCCCCCCCCCCTCCATTTCAAACTTCCCTGCTGTTTTGTGCTGTATAGCATTCCAACACAGTTGTGGTAATCACGCAAAGTTAGAAGTGACTAGTACAGGGTACAGCAAGTTGCACTGAACTCCTTACTGATGCAATTGCAATTCATTCATCACTGAGGCAATTGTTATGAGTGTAAGGTTTAGTACTCTCACCCACCCCCATCCTCTCACCCCCACCAACTTTCCTCTTGGAAGGAGGGACTAGTAAATCAGTGTGGGATGTCTTTGGTATGCCACTACAAAAGCAACATCACCTGGGTGTGATGGGCTTTTACAGAGGTTGAGTGGGTGTGTGGTTAGCAGTGGAATTTGCTTACTGTTCAGTGCCTGCACAAGGTAACCTTGCAATGGCCAAGGTTACGCAATGGCTACTAAGGAATTGCCAGTAGTCACCAAAGTTATCCCTTGACTAATCTGGGATTTATTTCTGTTGTGTGTGTCTGTTTTGATCCTTCTCCTAATCCATGCTCACTCAAACCTCAGGAAACAGATTACAGTCAGCTGCCTCTCTCAACTGAGTGGGCACCTGTACTTGGGCACAGAGAGCGGAAATGTGTTTGTGTTGGACATTGGCAGCTTTAAGCAGGACGAGGAGAACACAATATTTTGGAACAACGCAACTGCCATGTAAGCTGGGTCTGTGGGGTGGGGTGGGGTTGGGTTGTATGGGCTGGGCTTGGAGAGGGCGGAGGAAGTTTGTTTGCATACTGGCCTTTTGTTTTGTAAGCTGACTGAGGTGAGTGGAGGGGTTTTGGTGCGGGGTTGTGTGTTTCTCTTGTTACTTTGTGTGGGCAGATGGGAAGCTTTGACCACATGGCATTGGTAACCATGACAACAGTTGTTCCTTTCTGCACCTGAATACATTAAAGGGGTTGCCCGGCTATGGTTTGGTGAGGGTCAGATTGGCAGCTTGGCGCACAAGTGTACTAACCTAGCCATGTACCCTGTGGGCTCCCTCAAACATCACTGATTCTTTGGACCCCCATAGTACATTAGCTGATCCAAGGGGACCCCCTGGAACATTAGCTGATCCACTAGGCTCCCTAGATCACTAATTGGTTCTTGGATGCTATACATCCAGAACACCAACTGATCTTATGGTCGTCTAGACAAGGGTCACTTTTGGCTCACTGATCCTCTTAAAAGCTTTCTTCTTTTCCCTTTAGCCTTCAACCAGGATCCAAGACCCACCCTGGAGTGGTCAAATCCTTGCATTTGTGTCCCACAGACCCGAACAAGATCCTGATTGGTTACGAGAAAGGTGTGATTGTTCTATGGGACCTCGAAAGGCGGCTGCCCATCCAGAATTATCCAGCCAACCTACAAGACTGTCAGCAGGTACAGGTACGTAACTTCTTATGTGGCTAGCGTTGACTGAGGGTCAAATAGATAAGTGGGGATATGCACTATCACACAAGCTGTTATGTAGGTCTATGATGTGATGGGGTGTCTTGTGTATGGTGTATGTAATGGTGTGACCATAAGGCGTGGAAGTGCGGCTGTGTTCATCTTGCTTCAGAATGTGCCACAAAATATATTTCATATTGCCGATTTCGGTTCAAGTATGTACTAGTGCAGGGCCACAAGTGCCCTTTTCAAATTGCTAGCTGCATCACTGCGCATGTAGCCTGGAACTAGACCATACCATGTAAATGTTTTGATTGATCAACTTTCATTTTGTTTCTTTCAATATCGGTAGTTTATTCATTTATTGGAAACAACACTTGCAAAGCTTCTGGGGTGCTGCCCCAAACACCAAATGAAGAAGCTTACAGTGCTCCCCCTAGCTATGCGAGTGTAACGTCACCCTATATCTAAACAGTTATGTGCGGCCCTGTAAACATATAAATGCACACACATGCATGCAAACAAACCACACAGGGTCACCTTAGGATAGCAATACACTTGCACATCAATTGGTAGTGTTTCAATAGTGTTTCAATAGTGTTTCAGTAGTGTCCACACAATGGTCGCTTATAGTATACTCAAGCGTAACAATGGGGTTTCAAAAATTTGGATGTGCCAGTAAGGCTCAATATATTCTTTCATACTGCACTATGAACATCTAGGAGTACTATACTATTTCTACTTCAGTAGTTCACTAAAATTCAAACAATATTTAAGTTTAATCATTCTGTGGGACTCGGATATGTGTACAGCAATAATTGCATAATGACCGGTCACGTTGATAATGTGATGCTGTGGGTGTGTCTGTATGTGGATGTGATGGTGTTACTGTGTAAGTGATAGTGTGATTGTATGTGACAGTGTGTCTATGTAGGGTGCATGATGTGTGGTGATGTCACCATAGTCAGGTGCATGATGACATGCAAGGAAAGGGTTGCAGCTCACAGTAACACCTGCTCTGTAGTCGGTCGAATCGCTTTGCTGGCAAGCAGACGGATTAAAGTTTGTGACGGCACACGGAGACTCGGGGATTTACTTCTGGGTGGCAGCAAATAGCACACCATCTGAGGGACCAACCTACCACTATGGTAAGTGTTTGTGAAGTGTCCTACTAGGTATCTGAGAGTCATGTACATGCATTACATCATGCACATCACACATACATACACACACACACACACACACACACACGCACACACACACACGCGCACGCACACACACACACACACACACACGCACGCACACACCCTCTCCAATACCACCAGGTAACACGTGTGCGGCAATCACAAAGATCAAATGGCTCAACTCGGATAGCAGCCCTCTCCTGGTGTTTGCAGGAGGGGTCCCTGTGGAGCAGGATGGAGAGGACCACCACACCGTCAGTGTGATGCAGGGAGCAGACCACGTGGCCCTTGACTTCACCTCACCTGTGGTCGACTTCATCACCGTACTGGGTACGCAGCTCCGCTCCTCTGTTCCCATCAGGTGTAGCCTAGACCCCTGGTGGTGCCCCTCTGTCCCCATCAGGTGTAGCCTAGACCCCTCTGTCTCCATCAGGTGCAGTCTAGACCCCTCTGTCCCCATCAGGTGTAGCCTAGACCCCTGGTGGTGCCCCTCTGTCCCCATCAGATGTAGCCTAGACCCCTGGTGGTGCCCCTCTGTCCCCCATCAGGCGTAGCCTAGATCCTTGGTGGTGCCCCTCTGTCCCCATCAGGTGTAGCCTAGACCTCTGGTGGTGCCCCTCTGTCCCCATCAGGTGTAGCCTAGACCCCTCTGTCTCCATCAGGTGCAGTCTAGACCCCTCTGTCCCCATCAGGTGTAGCCTAGACCCCTGGTGGTGCCCCTCTGTCCCCATCAGGTGTAGCCTAGACCCCTGGTGGTATGGGTTGGTATTACGTTTGTTTTTCCTCCATCCCAGACCCTGGTACCCAGCGTGGGAACAGTCTTCTAGTCTTGTGTGAACAAGAGCTGTTGGCCTTTGATCTTGATGCTCCCAAGTAAGGTTTAAACCTCCAAGCCAATCCACAACATGTGTCATATGGATGTGTCCTCCACACATCTGTCACCCCCCCTCTCACTTTTGCCACAATCTTCATCACTCCCATCATCTCCACCTTCACATCCACTACACCTCCCACCTTCACTTCCATTAGGTGTCCCCAGGTTCGCAAGCCTTACCTGTACACACTCCACTCCACCCCTGTCACCTGCCTCAAGCTGTACACTGGCTGTCCTCGCACACTATATGATGACCTAGTGGCATTGAGCTCCAATAGCTCCGCCCCTCATGACCACTTCAGTCAGATGGAGTGGCCTGCCATGGGTGGCTTTGTGAGGGCATGCGACCCCACTGCCTATGACATCCTTGTGACTGGGTAAGCTGTGTGTGTGTGTGTGTGTGTGTGTGTGTGTGTGTGTGTGTGTGTGTGTGTGTGTGTGTGTGTGTGTGTGTGTGTGTGTGTGTGTGTGTGTGTGTGTGTGTGTGTGTGTGTGTGTGTGTGTGTGTGTGTGTGTGTGTGTGTGTGTGTGTGTGTGTGTGTGTGTGTGTGTGTGTGTGTGTGTGTGTGTGCAGTCCTCTTCCTTCACTCTTCCTTCGTAATTGGGCACTTAGCAAAGGTTCATATGGAAAACTTGAAGTATTAATTCCATTCATGCACACACGTACACTCAAACATCCATTCACACACATATACACGCACACACACACAATTACAGACACGAGAATGGTGTGGTAAGGTTCTGGGACGTGACCACTATGGCCATGAAGCTTATCCATGAACTCAAGACAGCCAACTTGTTCATTGGATGCGAGCCAGAGAGCTTCCAGGATGACACCTTCTCGGACTTCAAGTGGCCCCCTTATCGTAAAGTGAGCACCTATGACCCATTCGAGGACGACCCAAGACTGGCCATCAAGAATGTTGAGCTGGATGTCTACGACCAGACATTGTGTATTGGAGGAAACAGTGGCCAGGTGGTGGTCTTCTCCTTTAGAAAAGAGTCTTCAGATGTGCACCTACAGGTGTGTGTGTGTGTGTGTGTGTGTGTGTGTGTGTGTGTGTGTGTGTGTGTGTGTGTGTGTGTGTGTGTGTGTGTGTGTGTGTGTGTGTGTGTGTGTGTGTGTGTGTGTGTCTGTCTGTCTGTCTGTCTGTCTGTCTGTCTGTCTGTCTGTCTGTCTGTGTCTTTCTGTGTGTGTCTGTCTGTCTGTGTCTGTGTCTGTCTGTGTCTTCTGTGTCTGTGTTTCTGTGTCTGTCTGTCTGTCTTTGTGTGTCTGTGTCTGTCTGTCTGTCTTTCTGTGTGTGTCTGTGTCTGTCTGTCTGTGTTTGTGTGTGCGTGTGTGCACGCGTGTGCCTGCCTATGTGTGATGCAGCTGATAATGTCCACTCCCTGTTGCGTCTCTGTTTATTACAATCCATCATTACTGAAAGGGAAATATAACTTACTGACACACGCATTAGCTCATATGAATGTAACCTCTTGACTACACATGTGGAGCCAGGAGGATTGGGCTATTCCATTAAAAAATTGTACACCCCTATGGCTGACAATAAATGGTGTCCAGGGGTGGTGTTTGGAAATATGATGTTGTCCAAGGAGGTGTGGAAAAATGTGTGTGGGGGGGAGAGGAAAGGGAGGGGGGTGACGTTTGTAATTATTGTCATCCATAGGGTGTGGTTAAATAATGGAATGGCCCATTGTAGCAATAATTTAGTTCCATTGGTGGTTTACATTTCATCACACCCAATTCCAAACTCTCCACTACACCTGCTGCTTCCCCATCTCTTCACCCACACTTTCCCTCCCTTTTGCACTCTGCTCCACAGAGCTCTCAAGCTGAAATCTTTGTGGGTGAAGCCACGAGAAGTCGTGCTGGAGGTCTTCGCAACGACACCCCCCTGGAGTATAAGACTGAACAACTGACACTCCCCCCGGGGTTCCAGGCCGTCTTCTGCATGCAGTGCACCCCTCCCACCATGATCACTGCCCTGGCCCTCGAGTCCACTTGGGGACTGTAAGTCACCCACCCTCTCCACCCCCATCACAATTTGCGCCCTGTCTTTTTACTCTGCCATGTTTTTACCGCCACCTGACCTCTGAACTTTCTTACCTTTGATCTACCTACCGCATTGCTTCCTGCAGCATTATGTGCCTGCCTTGTACGGGTAAATGATGAATAATATTTACCCTCCCTCCCACCCTCCCTCCTCTGCTCTCTTCCTCTCCCATCTCCTCTTCCCTCCTCCCCCATTAGTGTCGCCGCGGGCAACAACAAAGGCTTTGTGGTGGCCAACTTCCTGTGCAGGGGGATCATCCTCCTCCACCCCACGGTGCAGTCTGATGGGGTTGAGGCAAGGTCTCTCACCCGCGTCCAGTCCTTCCGTCGCTCTCTGCGCTCCTCCTTCAGGAGACGCAGCAGCACGCGCTCCAGGGACGCAGACGACCGTCGGAAGATAGCGGCGTCCATCAACGTGGAGATGGGCGTGCAGCCGGCTAGGAGCCATCAGCCTGGGAAACGTGCGGCCTCGGAGCCCCTCACCGCCGTGGTCAATGCAGAGGGAGAGGCTGTCAGGCCTGAGCAGATTGGCACCGTGTCCAACTTGGTGTTTGCTGAGACCTATGTCACAGGTATAAGAGAGAAGGAGGAGGGGAGGGGGTGAGGATAGGGATGGAGAGGGGAAGGGGAGGAACGGAGGGAGGTGAGGGGGAGTGAGATAAGGAGAATGAGGGAGGGAGGGAGGTGAGGTGGAAGGATTGGATTGTGAAGGAAGAGTCTGGGATAGTACAAGACCCTGCAGGGAACAATTTGTCCTTCTGTGCAGTACTGTGCTGTTATGATTACCAATCTTCAGGTGGTGGCACCGATGCCAGCATCACCGCTTCCACCATGGGATCTGTGATAGTGCGCTATGGGCTGAGTCTTCCCCCTCCAGAGTCCAGGACCACTGTCTTGAACCAGTACTTTGAGAGCAAGGGTTACTCTTTGGTGCACGCAGCCCCCGTGGTGGGCGTGTTCATCCTGGACCACGAGGGGGTGCCCCTCCCCACCCCGAGTGAGGTGGTCAATCGTGTTGTTCCAGGTAGGATTGGGATCACTTGAGTGATGTCATCGATTGGCTGGTTTGCTATTGTGTGATGGTGTCAAGGAGTGAATGCGTGTGAGTGATGATTGTGCAGTTATGTGTGAGTGATGATTGCATGGTTATGGTGTGTGTGTGTGTGTGTGTGTGTGTGTGTGTGCGCGCGCGCTTATCTGTACTGACATGTGCCTGAACGAGTGTCTGAATCATCTTGCACTGCTTGTTTTCCCTGCTGCTCCTAGAACCCGACATGCAGTCCCCTCACTATGCCGTCATATGTACCCAAGAGCAGATCAAGGTGAGAGAGACAGAGGGTCTTCCCCCCCCCCCATATCTGCTTTCACAATATCACCCTCTTCCTTAACCCCTCCCCCTGGCAGCTGGTGGTCCTTCCTTCAATGAAACAGAAGCGCAAAGAGAAGGTGGCTGATTCCATGGGCCAACGGATTATCAAGGCCTTCCTTATCAGGATCAAGGTCGCCAATGTTCCAGTGACGGCAAACCGTGACTGGAACGCGGCACTTCTGGTGCTGACCAACACAGGTCACCTAGTGGCTTACGCACTGCCAGACCTCAGACTAGTGTTTGAACAAGAGCAGTTCCTGGAGTCCAATAACCACATGTAAGATGGATGGTCTGGGGGTGGGAGGGGTCCTTGACTGTACACCTCCTCATCGGCAGGTTGCTATCTGTATGTAGGCAGTAGTCTTGTTGGTGATATTGCAGTGGGCCTTTTGATATTGTAGGGGTCTTTTGGGGCCTTTTCATAGGAGACATTTGATAAACTATAATAGGCTTTTTGCAGTACAGTGATTTGCAGCTATTCAAATCTAGCAGGTTCTTGTATGTGCTTAGACAGCAGTCACTGTAACGCCATCACTGTAGGCAATGTGCGTGTCAACACACAAACCACTCGTCAGCATCTGTACAAAGTGATTATTTGGTGTGATTTTTACCAACCATAACATGCATGCATGCGTGCACATACACACACACACACACACACACACACACACACACACACACAGGGCCATCCAATCTCTCACTGTATCTCTCTATGGAGAAGTTCTGTACCTTCATTCATTCTCTGAGCTGGAGCGTTACATCATCAGTTCCTATGGATTGTAAGCCCTGTTGTCAAGACATTTCCACCTTGTCACCTCATCATCTTATTCCCACACCACTGTAAATACCTTGTTACCTCACCTCACTCCATCCACCTCACCCTCCACACCACTGTTACCATGTCAACATTTCTTCCTTTGCTCCAGCTCCTTCCACACCACCTTGCTTCCAAACCTGTTCAAGTTTGATGGCTCAACTGAGCAGGTCCAGATTGTGAGTAGACCAGCTACATCATCACAGAGGAGACAGGTGAACATTGCCCTGTGGGGAGGAGGGAGAACTGGGGAATAGCTGAATGGGTGTGGCTTGATATGGAATGGAGTTTAATGGTTGTGGTCAGACAGCCATTGTTCGGGAGGTTATGGGCAACCAGAGCCCTCATTCTCTGCTGTGTTGCCACATAACAGTAGCTGGGGATCTGGGCCCACACCAGCACACAGCTCAGCAAAACCTGCATGAAAAAAAGTGTGTTGCAGGCAGGCACTCATGTGTGCGTAGTCTAGACTGTCAAGATGTAATGCCTTACTTAGTCTGGTCTCCTCTATTGACCCTTCAGAATTCGACCACAGAAGGGTCCTTCGAAGCCAGTGGAGGGTTTCTCAAGTCCCCAGGCCACAAGAGTGGGGTCAATCAAAACAGTCCCCAGACCACAAACTGCCGACCCTGAAGTCTCCTGAGCACACCTCTACCCCCATCAAGAGTGTGGGGGAGAGGAATGATAGGAGTCCCTCCATTGACGTGAGCAAGGCAGACCCTGTAAAGCACAGTAAGTGAGGTTGTGAAGCATTGGTAATGTGGAGTGCCGGCTTTCAGCTATTGCCTGTGTGCGTGCGTGCGTGTGTGTGTGTGTGTGTGCGTGCGTGCGTGCGTGCGTGCGTGCGTGCGTGCGTGCGTGCGTGCGTGCGTGCGTGCGTGCGTGTGTGTTGTGTGTGCGCGTGCGTGTGTTGTGTGTGTGTGTGTGTGTGTGTGTGTGTGTGTGTGTGTGTTGTGTGTGTGTATGTCAGTGAGTATGCACCTGTGTGTATAAGGAGCTAAACAAGCCTTTGGGAGGAAGCTGGCAGACTGTGGTTCTATAACACTTTAAAGCTCTTGTGTACATGTACAGGAAGCCACATGCATTCTTCAGTTGAACTACACAAGGGATACTAATGGCAGTTGCCAAATCAGTACCTTTTGATCTAATTGTGCATCCCAGGCAGAAATATTGATGCATGGACTATATATAGTGCAGCTTGAAACGCCTGGGTGGTACTTTGCATGCAGTCTAGCCTAGATGGGAGCGAAGTTGAAAAGAGGCTTAAGAGAGCTTATGCTCCGATGCTGCTGCTGTTGTTGTTGTGATGGTAGGTGAGTGTGTGTGTGTGTATGTGTATGTGTGTGTGTGTGTGTGTGTGTGTGCATGGGTAGTTGGGGGGGGGGTTCAGCAATCTCACGTGATAGCTTTTCCTCTCCACCCCAGAATCGTCCATCTCCTCCGCGAACGCCCCATCCAAACCCAAGGACCAGTCCACCCCCATAAGGTCCCCCCCAGAACTATCGAGGAGCCCCCCTCAGCCCAGTCCCATGGTGACTGGCTCCACCCCCTCCAAGACCAGGGACATCGAAGTCTCCGTAGCCGTGAGCAACGGGCAGGTTGCCCAGTCGCCAGTTCCTGTGGCAACTGCTCAGGCCACAGGCGGAATGTCACTGGATGCCAGCACCATGTTGGGTAAGAAAGATGTCTGGCGGGCGCACAGAAGAAGAGTCCATTTGGCCAGGGAGAGGGAGGGGGTGGGTCCACGCACTTGGCCAATGGAAAGGGGGCGGGTCTATGCAGGCATACATTGTGGCCTTGGTAGCAACATGTTGGCTTGGGCTGAATTGAAATGTGAATGTT
>JABACO010000020.1:7234089-7283943 GCA_013339895.1 Ephydatia muelleri
TGGCGTGTTGGGCGCGTGACGTCATTGTTTTGACAGAAAACATTCAACCCCGTCGTCATATTGATACGTTGCATGTTTTAGCGTCAGTCTGTCGCGAAAGAACTCATCGTAAGTTTGGAGTACTTTTTACGGGGTAGAGCTATTGCGCCAAACATAACTTCTTGTTTTGTAGAGCAGAGACAAATCAGGCTTTTGCCTATGCATGATAACCGTATCGTTTATTTTTCAGTTCACAGTACACACCATGGCTACTTTACAGTCCTTGAAAAACGCTGCTAGAATCCCACTCAGCGCGCTGCTTATTGTCCTACTCTTCCCTGCTCTTGTGATAGAACACATCATAGGAGGACTGACCATGTTGGCTAGCCTGGTCACTTTGCTACAGTGTGAAGACAGAGCGAAGGCATTCAAGTTCATCACCTCTTACCAAACTGCCGCATTGCTGAAGGAAAAATTTCCCAACAGCATTGCCGTTCGCTCTTAGTCACCTTTTTTCAGTTCATATATTGTTTCATTTGTGTACAACTCAAGGACCCTCCCGCTACTCAATGTGTGTGTACTGCTGTATGTACCCGTGCTGAAACGGATCTTTCACCAATATGTTCATTCGCTGTGATGTGTATAACATGAGTTGTGCTTATTGTAGTGCGCTTCCATGGATTTAGGGTGTACGCGTTCATAATGATGGCTGATGAAGTGATAAGCACATACAATACAGTTTGTATGTTGATGTGTGAAGTCATAATTGTGTCACTGAATAACTTCATATGGCTTTAGGGACAGCCATTCATGCTTAATTAAATACACAATATCCCTCTATATCATTTCTGATCATTTCCAGGTTCATACGTTGCTTGCTCATGATAGGCTTTGAATCATCCCCAGAGCAGTGGAGATAAATGAGTAGGAAGGGACAATCAGAGGATTGTTTGCAGTGGTTATCTGCAACATAATGTTTAGGACAATGCTTCATGCTGATATTGAAGAGAAGTGAATTCTGAAATGAGCAATCTGAGAGATGTTTCCCATAATCTGTAGGGAAGTGATTTCAGCATTGTAATTAATAACGTACCTGAGAAGGAAGTGTGGATAATAGAGAGAACCTCAGATGAGTGATGGTGAGAGGTATGGGAGGGAGGGCTATGGATTGCTGAATGAGTATACCTGATTACATCTAGCTGGTACATATGCAGCCATTCTGAAGCAACAGCAATGAACTTCAATATCGAAACACTTAAACTAGTTTCATACCAATCAGCTACTTACACTAGGCTGCAACTCAAATGAATACGAGGGGGTCAAAAGACATGTACTGATTACATGTACATACTGAAATTTATTGAGTTGCGTGCAACATGTTGCCTATGTCTCAAGTTGATAAGTAAAACCACAATTGTTTTCTATTAAGCGCGCACCAACCTCTGGTCGTATAGCAGCTAGTATAGACAGACCACGGACAAACTCAGGTAATCCCGTATTGACTGCACTCGTGAGCACAATATTCGATAGACTCAACGGACAACTGCACGCATACACGATTGAGTAAACGGGCCGGATATATACGCTATTAGAGCTTTAATCATCGTCCAGCAAAAAATCGCGTTCAGCCACATGCAGCGGTGCCCCCCCCAAAGCAACCCAAAACATTCCATACCAACCAAACTGCGTGTTCCATGAACTACGAGACGAGACGTACGCATCTGGGAGAAAATTGGCGGGGAAAAGGCCAAATTTTCAATAATCATCTGGCATAAATATCGTTTGAAAGTGGAAATAACATGAATCCAGTTTTGGACTAAGCTGAGCTGACCTTGTCTTTACCCAGAAGTGTCTCTTTCATGTGGCAAGAATGGTTGCTTGATAGGTGATGCATGCACAACACCCAGGGCCCTTGTGACCAGCACACTAGTCCGCATAGGGTATGTAGATGAAGTAGCCTTAGCTCCCTGCTTGCCAGTGGCTTTGTAGACTGGAACAATCAGGTGAATGCATTCCATCATCCATGCGAGCAAGCTGGCCCCGCAGTCCTGCCTGAAAAGCTATTTTGCTGAAGTGGGACGACTTTGGTTACATGGCAGAGCCGAGTGCAGAGATAGTGAAAATAAATAAGCAAAAGTATAAGTGACTTACATTACGCAGACTACATTTCTTTCTAGCACTCTATGCTTTAAAAAAGAAGAAAAATCAAAACAAAATCCAACCATATTCCTTTGATCCTCCTCAATAGAGGATGCAGTGTCATTCCGGAAAGGTTCACACTTACTACATATTGCACAAATAAATAGTTCGACACAACACGCGTATTGTTATAAACCCCCCCCCCCCCCCCCCCCCCCCCCCCCCCGGCCTTCCCGGGAAGGTTCACACTTATGTTGACTCACTCGCCGCCATGTTTTAGGTGTCCAAACTATTATTAACAAGTGGTCATGCGGATATCCTGCTATATTCGATCGCTGTGATCCATCTTTCCCTCTTAAATCCATCCGATGGGATACGAAACAGGCGTATATCTTCGTTGTTTTTTCAGTATGCCCCTCAGAGCGCTTTGCATCCCTCTATAACTTTGCGTATGTCATTGAGGTACCAGAGCAATAAATTGATCTGTATTTGATATCATGATTGCTTAATATATAGTCTTTGTATGTAAAAAACAGTGGAAATTGTATGTACCCAGTCAGTGGTCACACTGACGCGCATGCGCAGCTTCTGTGCTGCACGCGCAGCTTCTCCGCATGCGCAGCTTCTCCAACGCGAACATTAATTATGTAACTGTCTGCATTAAAAGATTTCTCAAACGCTTTAGTGTTTTTTTTTCGCCACTAGTGTTGCACTTCAAACTAGTAACGAGATTTTCGGAAAAGCAAAAGAAATTTGAACGGAGAGTACAGAAAATGGATGTTTTACCAAGGTTGCCTTCTGACATCGTCAGAGCCGCCTTTCCAGAAGAGCCGACACCAGAATGGTTGCTGATAGCGTCCAAACGTGATGCCAAACTGAAAGGTGACAGAAGCGCTGTTGCAGAAGCAATGCGTTTCTTGAAAGAGGCCGACCCGCACTACTATAACAGCCTAGTAGAAAGGCACACGAAGAACCGTGTCCGAGCAAAGCCCGTGGCGGCAACGAATGTTAAGCGAAAAGGGGGTTTAATTGCGGACGACGGCACGGTGTATGTCCACAAGTCCGAGAAGATGGAAGGAAAGAAAGCTCAACGGATAATTGAGGAAAGAGAGGCAAAGCTGGCGGAGATAGTGACGCGGGAGAACGAACGGTTGGAACACCTTAGGCAAGCAATCCGCTCAGGGAACGTCATATACACGCCAGAAGGCATTTTTGAAATCAGGACCTGCAGAGGCTGTGGCAGTATTTGCCAAAAGGTTCAGTTGGATGAAAAGCCATGCCCTGGTTCGATAATGGCATCGAATCTTTTCCATGACGCTACCAAATCCAGAGAAGCTGCGCATGCGCAAACGAAACTGGTTGATGTTAAGGTTAGTAACACTTTGCTTGAATGGAAAACTACTGTTATAGTTTTTCTGCTATTTTCCGTAGGTGCCATACAAAGTAGGAGCCACTCATGTGTCGAAGAAGTCGTCGAGTGCTTCGCGACTACCATCTATTGTAAAGCCTCAAGGAGGAAATGCCGATACAAATGCGACAACGTCCATGCCCGCTCTCAAACCTGGCAAGAAGAGTGCTGGTGCCAGTTCTGTTGTTGACTTGCTTGACTCGGTTCAACGCACTAAGCTCAGAGAGATGTTGAAGCAGGAAGAAGAAACCTTGAAGAAAATGATTGAAATGGAACATCAGCAAGCATGGAAGGCTGAACAGTGAGTTCGTTTTTGCTTGTATAATAGGTACGCACATTACCATTGGTCGCTTTACCCTCTATAGAAAAGAAAAGCAAGCGGCAGAGCGCACCTCTCGCCGTGCTTCAATGCTCAAGGCGGAGTTAGAAGCCGAGAGGAAGCGGAACCTTATCGAAAGGAAGCGAAAGGTTGCCCTACAAGCTCTAGTAACGGAATGCGAGGTTAGCAACGGCACGCTAATTCAGGGGGGGACTAGCATACCTTGTCGAGGATAGAGAAGAGCATACAGAGCGTGGTACTCAGAACATGGCTATTTCTATTTCCCCCCCTTTTCGTTACAAACGATATTTTAGGGTGCTACAGTAAAATAAAAAGGGTGTCTCCAGTGGCTATCTCACAAATACTAGTCTCTATTAGGTTTTGGTATAATACATTGAATTAACCTTTGAGAATCGCTCAGATAACCACTCTATTATATGTAGAATGTGCAAAGTAGTTGAAAATGGTTATTGTTGGGGATTGTGATTACAACTAGCCAGGTGCATCATCATTCCCGCAAGCATTGAGGGTTCTGATGACAATTGTAGATGATAGCTTGTGCTGAATGGGTGACACTGGGGTAGTGGATGAGAAAGTTTTCTAATTCATCACTTATGTCTTGCGGTCTGGGGTTTACCTCTACAATTAAGGGGTTAACCTCGAATAGTAAAAGCTTGAATTACTAGCAAATAAATTATCATTGGAAGATTACCATGTTTGTTTATCTACCTTTGCCTAAGAGATGACTGCATTTTATAACACAAATATCTTAGACTTTTATGAATGGTTAAATCAAATGTTTGCGCCAACCAGAGTTAATATAAGCACGCGCGGTTTTTTGATACATTATTGTTAATGGTAAGTGCTAAATAGATTGACTGTTTGCTCTTACAATTGGTAGAATTTTTAAATCCATATTGTAAAAATGAACCATGAATTTCAACATCAAAAATGTACGGGGTTAACTCCTAATTTTCAGAGTTAACTCCGTTATGGACCGCAAGACATTATACGACTTTTGGCAAGCCTAGTTTCAACCACTGGCCACATACAGCATCCATTCTATGCATGAATTTCCATATACACCCTGTACCCCTCCAACTTGGAAGTAATAGAAAATCTCTTTTCTTCCTGTATACTGCAGAAATGGACCAAAATGAGGGACGAGGATAACAAAGCAAGCAATGAAATTACACAAATAAAAAGGGTCAGTACCATATGTGATGCAATTTGAGGACCTAAATTATGTCATGTTCTTCATTTAAGCAGAGAGTAGAGAGAGCATTGAAAATGGGTGTCAAGACATTGCAATCAGTCAGTAAGACACAAACACACTCTCTCAAATCAGAGGACTCTCCTACATCAGTCAAAAGTTCAGCACTATCTTCTTCCAAACCAGAGGAGGTTTCAGTATCAGTCAGCAATACTGCCATGCCAGTAACAATCAGCAATGCAAGAGTAAATTCTCCCAAATTTGAGGATGTTGCAGTATCAATCAGCAATTCGGCTGTACCAGTATCAGTCAGCAAGACAAGAGCACATTCTCCCAAACCTGAGGAAGTCCCCATTGTAGTCGACAATTCAGCAGTATCTTTATCCAAGCCTGGCAGAGTTCAAGCATCAGTCAGTAAGTCAAGTCCTCACACCTCGCAAATCAAAAGAAGTTTCCGTAGCAGCCAACAGTTCTTCCAAGCCTGATGCAGTTCTGCAATCAGTTATCAACACAAGAACACATTCTCCAAAATCAGGGGAAGACCCTGCACCAGTTAAAAATTCAGCAGTGTCTTCTTCCAAGCCTGAGGACATTGCAATATCAACCAGCTGTTCGACTGTACAAGCATCAGACAGCCAGGCAACAACAAATTCTTCCAGACGAGAGAAAGAAGTTCCAGCATCATTCAGCAAGACTAAAACATGTTCTCCCAAATCAGAAGGAGTACCAGTATCAGTCAGCAAGGCAAGAGCACAATCAGAGGATGTTACAGCATCAGTCAGCAATTCGGCTGTACCAGTATCAGTCAGCAAGGGAAGAGCTCATTCTCCCAAATCAGAGGATTTTTCTACAGCAGTCAGTAATTCAGCAGTGCATTCTTCCAAGCCAGAGAAAGTTCCAATATCAGTCAGCAATTCTGCTGTAGTCAGCAAGGCAAGAATACATTTTCCCAAACCAGAGGAAGTGCCAGTATCAGCCAGCAATTCTGCTGTACCAGTATCAAGCAGCCAGGCAAGAGCAAGTTCACCAAAATCAGAGGAAGTGCCAGTATCAGTCAGCCAGGCAAGAGCACATTCTCTCAAATTGGATGCCATTTCTACACCAGTCAAAATGTTAGAAGTCCGGCCTTCCAGCCCTGAGGAAATAACAGTATCAGTCAGCAATTCTGCTGTACCAGTATCGATCAGCCAGGCAAGAACACATTCACCCAACTCAGAGGAAGTGCCAGTATCAGTCAACAAGCCAAGAGTACATTCTCTCAACATTTCCACACCAGTCAAATGTTAGGCCAGCCTTCCAGTCCTGAGGAAATAACAGTATCAGTCAGCAATTCAGCTGTACCATTATCAAGCAGCCAGGCAAGAGCACATTCTCCCAAATCAGAGGAAGTGCCTGTATCAGTCAGCAAGGCAAGAGCACAATCAGAGGATGTTACAGCATCAGTTAGCAATTCTGCTGTACCAGTATCAGTCAGCAAGGGAAGAGCTCATTCTCCCCAATCAGAAGATTTTTCTACAGCAGTCAGCAATTCAGCAGTGCATTCTTCCAAGCCAGAGGAAGTTCCAGTATCAGTCAGCAATTCTGCTGTACCAGTATCAAGCAGCCAGGTACGAGCAAGTTCACCCAAATCAGAGGAAGTTCTAGTACCAGTCAGCAATTCAGCTGTACCATTATCAGACAGCAAGGCGAGAATACATTCTCCCAAACCAGAGGAAGTGCCAGTATCAGCCAGCAATGCTAGAGTACATTCTCCCAAATCGGATGACATTTCCACACCAGTCGAAATGTTAGAAGTCCGGCCTTCCAGTCCTGAGGAAATAACAGTATCACTCAGCAATTCTGCTGTACCAGTATCAGTCAACAAGCCAAGAGTACATTCTCTCAAGTCTGATGACATTTCCACACCAGTCAAAATGTTAGGCCAGCCTTCCAGTCCTGAGGAAATAACAGTATCAGTCAGCAATTCAGCTGTACCATTATCAAGCAGCCAGGCAAGAGCACATTCTCCCAAATCAGAGGAAGTGCCTGTATCAGTCAGCAAGGCAAGAGCACAATCAGAGGATGTTACGGCATCAGTTAGCAATTCGGCTGTACTAGTATCAGTCAGCAAGGGAAGAGCTCATTCTCCCAAATCAGAGGATTTTTCTACAGCAGTCAGCAATTCAGCAGTGCATTCTTCCAAGCCAGAGAAAGTTCTAGTATCAGTCAGCAATTCTGCTGTAGTCAGCAAGGCAAGAATACATTTTCCCAAACCAGAGGAAGTGCCAGTATCAGCCAGCAATTCTGCTGTACCAGTATCAAGCAGCCAGGTACGAGCAAGTTCACCCAAATCAGAGGAAGTTCTAGTACCAGTCAGCAATTCAGCTGTACCATTATCAGACAGCAAGGCGAGAATACATTCTCCCAAACCAGAGGAAGTGCCAGTATCAGCCAGCAATGCTAGAGTACATTTTCCCAAATCGGATGACATTTCCACACCAGTCGAAATGTTAGAAGTCCGGCCTTCCAGTCCTGAGGAAATAACAGTATCACTCAGCAATTCTGCTGTACCAGTATCAGTCAACAAGCCAAGAGTACATTCTCTCAAGTCTGATGGCATTTCCACACCAGTCAAAATGTTAGGCCAGCCTTCCAGTCCTGAGGAAATAACAGTATCAGTCAGCAATTCAGCTGTACCATTATCAAGCAGCCAGGCAAGAGCACATTCTCCCAAATCAGAGGAAGTGCCTGTATCAGTCAGCAAGGCAAGAGCACAATCAGAGGATGTTACGGCATCAGTTAGCAATTCGGCTGTACCAGTATCAGTCAGCAAGGGAAGAGCTCATTCTCCCAAATCAGAGGATTTTTCTACAGCAGTCAGCAATTCAGCAGTGCATTCTTCCAAGCCAGAGAAAGTTCCAGTATCAGTCAGCAATTCTGCTGTAGTCAGCAAGGCAAGAATACATTTTCCCAAACCAGAGGAAGTGCCAGTATCAGCCAGCAATTCTGCTGTACCAGTATCAAGCAGCCAGGTACGAGCAAGTTCACCCAAATCAGAGGAAGTTCTAGTACCAGTCAGCAATTCAGCTGTACCATTATCAGACAGCAAGGCGAGAATACATTCTCCCAAACCAGAGGAAGTGCCAGTATCAGCCAGCAATGCTAGAGTACATTCTCCCAAATCGGATGACATTTCCACACCAGTCGAAATGTTAGAAGTCCGGCCTTCCAGTCCTGAGGAAATAACAGTATCACTCAGCAATTCTGCTGTACCAGTATCAGTCAACAAGCCAAGAGTACATTCTCTCAAGTCTGATGGCATTTCCACACCAGTCAAAATGTTAGGCCAGCCTTCCAGTCCTGAGGAAATAACAGTATCAGTCAGCAATTCAGCTGTACCATTATCAAGCAGCCAGGCAAGAGCACATTCTCCCAAATCAGAGGAAGTGCCAGTATCAGTCAGCAACGCAAGAGCACATTCTCTCAAATCGGATGACATTTCCACACCAGTCAAAATGTTAGAAGTTCAACCTTCCAGTCCTGAGGAAATAACAGTATCACTCAGCAATTCTGCTGTACTAGTATCGAGCAGCCAGGCAAGAACACATTCCCCCAAATCAGAGGAAGTGTCAGCATCAGTCAACAATTCTGCTGTACCAGTATCAGTCAGCAAGGCAAGAGCACATTCTCACAAACCACAGGAAGTTCCCACAACAATCAGCAATTCGGCAGTGCATTGTAATGGATGTGAGAATATGTCTATGTGTTCAGGGCCATTATCTATGTTGACTTCTGTAGTTTTGTCTAAAAGCAGCAACCATTTGCTTCCATATGAAGATGACTCTGAAATAACAGCATACGTGAATGTCCCTTCATTTAAATCATTGCACAACTATGATGAAAGCCCTGCCTCACCACTAAAAGCGCCAATTGTTTCTTCTAACCTGTGTGTTGCAAATGACACAACTCTTTTATCCCGTGATGGAGCTGTTCATTCCCTCTATCTCACAACCTCTAATGGTAGAAGAAGTTACAACATTGGCAACACTTTATAATGAAGCCAAAGTCCAACTACCAGAGATTGAAGTAAGAGTGCAATCCCCTGAATCAGGGAATATTCTGGTATCAGTCATCAAGGAACATTCCCCCAAAGTAGATCTACATGTAGATGTAGATTCAGTGTCTGATTCTGGTACAGCTGCTGCTGCAAACACAGTAAATAGCAACCATTTGCTTCCCTATAAAGATGGCTCTGAATTAACTGCTACTGTAAACATGCCTTCATTCCAATCCTTTGGATCCACGCATACCTCTGCGACAGCCTCTCTTTCAGCACTGGAACAGGCAATTGTTCCTTCAAGCCACTGGTTTTGGAATCCAGTATATAACAACACTCTTTCGTCAAACAACAGGGCTGTTTATTCACCAATATTAGAATCCTCCAAGTCAGAAGAAGTTCTAGGATCAGTCAGTGACGGCAAAATGGACTTACGTAGGTCAGGAGAAATTCATGAATCAGTCAGTGAAATGACAATTACATCAATCAGCAAGGAAAAAACATATTCTTATAAATCTGAAGACATTCCCAAACAGGCCAACAATTCAGCAGTGTCTTCTACACTTAAGGATATGCATTCTTCCAAACCAGAAGATGTTCCAGTATCAACAAACAATTCTGTTGTACCAGTATCAGTCAGCAAGGCAAGAGCAAATTCTCCACAGCAGCCTGAGGAAGTTTCATTATCAGTCAGCAAGGAAAGAACACATTCTTCAAAGCCTGGGGAAATTACAGTATCAATCAGCAAGGCAAGAGTCCATTCTCCCAAGTCTGAGGATGTTTTAGTATCAGTCAGCAAGGCAAGAGCACATTCTCCCAAGTCTGAGGAAATTCCAGCAAATTCTCCCAAGTCTGAGGAAGTTCAAGTATCAGTCAGCCAGGCAAGAGCACATTCTTCAAAGCCTGAGGATGTTTCACTATCAGTCAGTAATTTGATTGTGCCAGTATCAGTCAGCAAGGCTAGATCAGATTCTAACAAATCCGAGGAGGTTTCCATACCAATCCACAATTCAGTAGTTCATTCTTCCAAGCCAGAGGAAGTTTCAGTATCAACCAGCAATTCAGCTGTACCAGTATCAGTCAGCAAGGCAAGAGCACATTCTCCCCAGTCTGAGGAAATTCCAGCAAATTCTCTCAAGTCTGAGGAAGTTTCAATATCAGTCAGCCAGGCAAGAGCACATTCTCCCAAGTCTGAGGAAGTTCAAGTATCAGTCAGCAAGGCAAGAGCACATTCTTCAAAGCCTGAGGATGTTTCACTATCAGTCAGTAATTTGATCGTGCCAGTATCAGTCAGCAAGGCTAGATCAGATTCTCACAAATCCGAGGTTTCCATATCAATCCACAATTCAGTAGTTCATTCTTCCAAGCCAGAGGAAGTTTCAGTATCAACCAGTAATTCAGCTGTACCAGTATCAGTCAGCAAGGCAAGAGCACATTCCCCCAAGTCTGAGGAAGTTTCAGTATCAGTCAGCAAGGCAAGGGCACATTCTCCCAAGTCTGAGGAAGTTCCAGTATCAGTCAGCAAGACAAGAGCACATTCTCCCAAGTCTGAGGAAGTTCCAGTATCAGTCAGCAAGGCAAGAGCACATTCTCCCAAGTCTGAGGAAGTGTCAGTATCAGTCAGCAAGACTAGAACAGATTCTAACAAATCAGAGGAAGTTTCCATACCAATCAATAACTCAGAACTTCATTCTTCCAAGCCAGAGGATGTTTCAGTATCAACCAGCAATTCAGCTGTACCAGTATCAGTCAGCAAGGCAAGAGCACATTCTCCCAAGTCTGAGGAAGTGTCAGTATCAGTCAGCAAGACTAGAACAGATTCTAACAAATCAGAGGAAGTTTCCATAATAATCAATAACTCAGAACTTCATTCTTCCAAGCCAGAGGAAGTTTCAGTATCAACCAGCAATTCAGCTGTACCAGTATCAGTCAGCAAGGCAAGAGCATATTCTCCCAAGTCTGAGGAAATTTCAGTATCAGTCAGCAAGGCAAGAGCACAATCTCTCAAGCCTGAGGAAGTTCCAGTATCAATCAGCAATGCAAGAGCACATTCTCCCAAGTCTGAGGAAGTGTCAGTATCAGTCAGCAAGACTAGAACAGATTCTAACAAATCAGAGGAAGTTTCCATACCAATCAACAACTCAGAACTTCATTCTTCCAAGCCAGAGGAAGTTTCAGTATCAACCAGCAATTCAGCTGTACCAGTATCAGTCAGCCAGGCAAGAGCACATTCTTCAAAGCCTGAGGAAGTTCCAGTATCAGTCAGCAAGGCAAGAGCACATTCTTCAAAGCCTGAGGATGTTTCACTATCAGTCAGTAATTTGATTGTGCCAGTATCAGTCAGCAAGGCTAGATCAGATTCTAACAAATCCGAGGAGGTTTCCATACCAATCCACAATTCAGTAGTTCATTCTTCCAAGCCAGAGGAAGTTTCAGTATCAACCAGCAATTCAGCTGTACCAGTATCAGTCAGCAAGGCAAGAGCACATTCTCCCCAGTCTGAGGAAATTCCAGCAAATTCTCTCAAGTCTGAGGAAGTTTCAATATCAGTCAGCCAGGCAAGAGCACATTCTCCCAAGTCTGAGGAAGTTCAAGTATCAGTCAGCAAGGCAAGAGCACATTCTTCAAAGCCTGAGGATGTTTCACTATCAGTCAGTAATTTGATCTTGCCAGTATCAGTCAGCAAGGCTAGATCAGATTCTCACAAATCCGAGGTTTCCATATCAATCCACAATTCAGTAGTTCATTCTTCCAAGCCAGAGGAAGTTTCAGTATCAACCAGTAATTCAGCTGTACCAGTATCAGTCAGCAAGGCAAGAGCACATTCCCCCAAGTCTGAGGAAGTTTCAGTATCAGTCAGCAAGGCAAGGGCACATTCTCCCAAGTCTGAGGAAGTTCCAGTATCAGTCAGCAAGACAAGAGCACATTTTCCCAAGTCTGAGGAAGTTCCAGTATCAGTCAGCAAGGCAAGAGCACATTCTCCCAAGTCTGAGGAAGTGTCAGTATCAGTCAGCAAGACTAGAACAGATTCTAACAAATCAGAGGAAGTTTCCATACCAATCAATAACTCAGAACTTCATTCTTCCAAGCCAGAGGAAGTTTCAGTATCAACCAGCAATTCAGCTGTACCAGTATCAGTCAGCAAGGCAAGAGCACATTCTCCCAAGTCTGAGGAAGTGTCAGTATCAGTCAGCAAGACTAGAACAGATTCTAACAAATCAGAGGAAGTTTCCATAATAATCAATAACTCAGAACTTCATTCTTCCAAGCCAGAGGAAGTTTCAGTATCAACCAGCAATTCAGCTGTACCAGTATCAGTCAGCAAGGCAAGAGCATATTCTCCCAAGTCTGAGGAAATTTCAGTATCAGTCAGCAAGGCAAGAGCACAATCTCTCAAGCCTGAGGAAGTTCCAGTATCAATCAGCAATGCAAGAGCACATTCTCCCAAGTCTGAGGAAGTGTCAGTATCAGTCAGCAAGACTAGAACAGATTCTAAAAAATCAGAGGAAGTTTCCATACCAATCAACAACTCAGAACTTCATTCTTCCAAGCCAGAGGAAGTTTCAGTATCAACCAGCAATTCAGCTGTACCAGTATCAGTCAGCAAGGCAAGAGCACATTCTCCCAAGTCTGAGGAAATTTCAGTATCAGTCAGCAAGGCAAGAGCACATTCTCCCAAGTCTGAGGAAATTTCAGTATCAGTCAGCAAGGCAAGAGCACAATCTCCCAAGCCTGAGGAAGTTCCAGTATCAGTCAGCAAGGCAAGAGCACATTCTCCCAAGTCTGAGGAAGTTTCAGTATCAGTCAGCAAGACAAGAGCACATTCTCCCAAGTCTGAGGAAATTCCAGCAAATTCTCCCAAGTCTGAGGAAGTTCCAGTATCAGTCAGCAAGGCAAGAGCACAATCTCCCAAGCCTGAGGAAGTTCCAGTATCAGTCAGCAATGCAAGAGCACATTCTCCCAAGTCTGAGGAAGTGTCAGTATCAGTCAGCAAGACTAGAACAGATTCTAACAAATCAGAGGAAGTTTCCATACCAATCAACAACTCAGAACTTCATTCTTCCAAGCCAGAGGAAGTTTCAGTATCAACCAGCAATTCAGCTGTACCAGTATCAGTCAGCAAGGCAAGAGCACATTCTCCCAAGTCTGAGGAAGTGTCAGTATCAGTCAGCAAGACTAGAACAGATTCTAACAAATCAGAGGAAGTTTCCATAATAATCAATAACTCAGAACTTCATTCTTCCAAGCCAGAGGAAGTTTCAGTATCAACCAGCAATTCAGCTGTACCAGTATCAGTCAGCAAGGCAAGAGCATATTCTCCCAAGTCTGAGGAAATTTCAGTATCAGTCAGCAAGGCAAGAGCACAATCTCTCAAGCCTGAGGAAGTTCCAGTATCAATCAGCAATGCAAGAGCACATTCTCCCAAGTCTGAGGAAGTGTCAGTATCAGTCAGCAAGACTAGAACAGATTCTAAAAAATCAGAGGAAGTTTCCATACCAATCAACAACTCAGAACTTCATTCTTCCAAGCCAGAGGAAGTTTCAGTATCAACCAGCAATTCAGCTGTACCAGTATCAGTCAGCAAGGCAAGAGCACATTCTCCCAAGTCTGAGGAAATTTCAGTATCAGTCAGCAAGGCAAGAGCACATTCTCCCAAGTCTGAGGAAATTTCAGTATCAGTCAGCAAGGCAAGAGCACAATCTCCCAAGCCTGAGGAAGTTCCAGTATCAGTCAGCAAGGCAAGAGCACATTCTCCCAAGTCTGAGGAAGTTTCAGTATCAGTCAGCAAGACAAGAGCACATTCTCCCAAGTCTGAGGAAATTCCAGCAAATTCTCCCAAGTCTGAGGAAGTTCCAGTATCAGTCAGCAAGGCAAGAGCACAATCTCCCAAGCCTGAGGAAGTTCCAGTATCAGTCAGCAATGCAAGAGCACATTCTCCCAAGTCTGAGGAAGTGTCAGTATCAGTCAGCAAGACTAGAACAGATTCTAACAAATCAGAGGAAGTTTCCATACCAATCAACAACTCAGAACTTCATTCTTCCAAGCCAGAGGAAGTTTCAGTATCAACCAGCAATTCAGCTGTACCAGTATCAGTCAGCAAGGCAAGAGCACATTCTCCCAAGTCTGAGGAAGTGTCAGTATCAGTCAGCAAGACTAGAACAGATTCTAACAAATCAGAGGAAGTTTCCATAATAATCAATAACTCAGAACTTCATTCTTCCAAGCCAGAGGAAGTTTCAGTATCAACCAGCAATTCAGCTGTACCAGTATCAGTCAGCAAGGCAAGAGCATATTCTCCCAAGTCTGAGGAAATTTCAGTATCAGTCAGCAAGGCAAGAGCACAATCTCTCAAGCCTGAGGAAGTTCCAGTATCAATCAGCAATGCAAGAGCACATTCTCCCAAGTCTGAGGAAGTGTCAGTATCAGTCAGCAAGACTAGAACAGATTCTAATAAATCAGAGGAAGTTTCCATACCAATCAACAAATCAGAACTTCATTCTTCCAAGCCAGAGGAAGTTTCAGTATCAACCAGCAATTCAGCTGTACCAGTATCAGTCAGCAAGGCAAGAGCACATTCTCCCAAGTCTGAGGAAATTTCAGTATCAGTCAGCAAGGCAAGAGCACATTCTCCCAAGTCTGAGGAAATTTCAGTATCAGTCAGCAAGGCAAGAGCACAATCTCCCAAGCCTGAGGAAGTTCCAGTATCAGTCAGCAAGGCAAGAGCACATTCTCCCAAGTCTGAGGAAGTTTCAGTATCAGTCAGCAAGACAAGAGCACATTCTCCCAAGTCTGAGGAAATTCCAGCAAATTCTCCCAAGTCTGAGGAAATTCCAGCAAATTCTCCCAAGTCTGAGGAAGTTCCAGTATCAGTCAGCAAGGCAAGAGCACAATCTCCCAAGCCTGAGGAAGTTCCAGTATCAGTCAGCAATGCAAGAGCACATTCTCCCAAGTCTGAGGAAGTGTCAGTATCAGTCAGCAAGACTAGAACAGATTCTAACAAATCAGAGGAAGTTTCCATACCAATCAACAACTCAGAACTTCATTCTTCCAAGCCAGAGGAAGTTTCAGTATCAACCAGCAATTCAGCTGTACCAGTATCAGTCAGCAAGGCAAGAGCACATTCTCCCAAGTCTGAGGAAATTTCAGTATCAGTCAGCAAGGCAAGAGCACAATCTCCCAAGTCTGAGGAAGTTTCAGTATCAGTCAGCAAGACAAGAGCACATTCTCCCAAGTCTGAGGAAATTCCAGCAAATTCTCCCAAGTCTGAGGAAGTTCCAGTATCAGTCAGCAAGGCAAGAGCACAATCTCCCAAGCCTGAGGAAGTTCCAGTATCAGTCAGCAATGCAAGAGCACATTCTCCCAAGTCTGAGGAAGTGTCAGTATCAGTCAGCAAGACTAGAACAGATTCTAACAAATCAGAGGAAGTTTCCATACCAATCAACAACTCAGAACTTCATTCTTCCAAGCCAGAGGAAGTTTCAGTATCAACCAGCAATTCAGCTGTACCAGTATCAGTCAGCAAGGCAAGAGCACATTCTCCCAAGTCTGAGGAAGTGTCAGTATCAGTCAGCAAGACTAGAACAGATTCTAACAAATCAGAGGAAGTTTCCATAATAATCAATAACTCAGAACTTCATTCTTCCAAGCCAGAGGAAGTTTCAGTATCAACCAGCAATTCAGCTGTACCAGTATCAGTCAGCAAGGCAAGAGCATATTCTCCCAAGTCTGAGGAAATTTCAGTATCAGTCAGCAAGGCAAGAGCACAATCTCTCAAGCCTGAGGAAGTTCCAGTATCAATCAGCAATGCAAGAGCACATTCTCCCAAGTCTGAGGAAGTGTCAGTATCAGTCAGCAAGACTAGAACAGATTCTAATAAATCAGAGGAAGTTTCCATACCAATCAACAAATCAGAACTTCATTCTTCCAAGCCAGAGGAAGTTTCAGTATCAACCAGCAATTCAGCTGTACCAGTATCAGTCAGCAAGGCAAGAGCACATTCTCCCAAGTCTGAGGAAATTTCAGTATCAGTCAGCAAGGCAAGAGCACATTCTCCCAAGTCTGAGGAAATTTCAGTATCAGTCAGCAAGGCAAGAGCACAATCTCCCAAGCCTGAGGAAGTTCCAGTATCAGTCAGCAAGGCAAGAGCACATTCTCCCAAGTCTGAGGAAGTTTCAGTATCAGTCAGCAAGACAAGAGCACATTCTCCCAAGTCTGAGGAAATTCCAGCAAATTCTCCCAAGTCTGAGGAAGTTCCAGTATCAGTCAGCAAGGCAAGAGCACAATCTCCCAAGCCTGAGGAAGTTCCAGTATCAGTCAGCAATGCAAGAGCACATTCTCCCAAGTCTGAGGAAGTGTCAGTATCAGTCAGCAAGACTAGAACAGATTCTAACAAATCAGAGGAAGTTTCCATACCAATCAACAACTCAGAACTTCATTCTTCCAAGCCAGAGGAAGTTTCAGTATCAACCAGCAATTCAGCTGTACCAGTATCAGTCAGCAAGGCAAGAGCACATTCTCCCAAGTCTGAGGAAATTTCAGTATCAGTCAGCAAGGCAAGAGCACATTCTCCCAAGTCTGAGGAAATTTCAGTATCAGTCAGCAAGGCAAGAGCACAATCTCCCAAGCCTGAGGAAGTTCCAGTGTCAGTCAGCAAGGCAAGAGCACATTCTCCCAAGTCTGAGGAAATTCCAGCAAATTCTCCCAAGTCTGAGGAAGTTCCAGTATCAGTCAGCCAGGCAAGAGCACATTCTTCAAAGCCTGAGGATGTTTCGCTATCAGTCAGTAATTTGATCGTGCCAGTATCAGTCAGCAAGGCTAGATCAGATTCTAACAAATCCAAGGAGGTTTCCATACAATCCACAATTCAGTAGTTCATTCTTCCAAGCCAGAGGAAGTTTCAGTATCAACCAGCATTTCAGTCTTACCAGTATCAGTCAAGACAAGAGCACATTCCAGTCTGAGGAAGTCAGTATCATCAGCAAAGCACCTTCTCCCAAGTCTGAGGAAGTTCCAGTATCAGCCAGCAAGGCAAGAGCACAATTATCTAAGTCTGAGGAAGTTTCAGTTTCAGTCAGCAAGGCAAGAGCACATTCTCCCAAGCCTGAGGAAGTTTCAGAATCAGTCAGCAAGGAAAGAGCACATTCTCCCAAGTCTGAGGAAGTTTCAGTATCAGCCAGCAATGAAAGGGCACATTCTCCCAAGTCTGAGGAAGTTTCAGTATCAGTCAGCAAGGAAAGATCACATTCTCCCAAGTCTGAGGAAGTTTCAGTATCAGCCAGCAAGGCAAGAACAGATTCTAACAAATCAGAGGAAGTTTCCATACCAATCAACAACTCAGAACTTCATTCTTCCAAGCCAGAGGAAGTTTCAGTATCAACCAGCAATTCAGCTGTACCAGTATCAGTCAGCAAGGCAAGAGCACATTCTCCCCAGTCTGAGGAAATTCCAGTAAATTCTCTCAAGTCTGAGGAAGTTTCAATATCAGTCAGCAAGGCAAGAGCACATTCTCCCAAGTCTGAGGAAGTTCCAGTATCAGTCAGCAAGGCAAGAGCACATTCTCCCAAGTCTGAGGAAGTTTCAGTATCGGTCAGTAACAAATCAGAGGAAGTTTCCATACCAATCAACAACTCAGAACTTCATTCTTCCAAGCCAGAGGAAGTTTCAGTATCAACTAGCAATTCAGCTGTACCAGTATCAGTCAGCAAGGCAAGAGCACAATCTCCCAAGCCTGAGGAAGTTCCAGTATCAGTCAGCCAGGCAAGAGCACATTCTTCAAAGCCTGAGGAAGTTTCACTATCAGTCAGTAATTTGATCGTGCCAGTATCAGTCAGCAAGGCTAGATCAGATTTTAACAAATCCGAGGAGGTTTCCATACCAATCCACAATTCAGTAGTTCATTCTTCCAAGCCAGAGGAAGTTTCAGTATCAACCAGCAATTCAGCTGTACCAGTATCAGTCAGCAAGGCAAGAGCACATTCCCCCAAGTCTGAGGAAGTTTCAGTATCAGCCAGCAAGGCAAGAGCACAATCTCCCAAGCCTGAGGAAGTTCCAGTATCAGTCAGCAAGGCAAGGGCACATTCTCCCACATCTGAGGAAGTTTCAGTATCAGTCAGCAAGGCAAGAACACAATCTCCCAAGTCTGAGGAAGTTTCAGTATCAGTCAGCAAGGAAAGGGCACATTCTCCCAAGTCTGAGGAAGTTCCAGTATCAGTCAGCAAGGCAAGGGCACATTCTCCCAAGTCTGAGGAAGTTCTAGTATCAGTCAGCAAGGCAAGAGCACATTCTCCCAAATCTGAGGAAGTTCCAGTATCAGTCAGCAAAGCAAGAGCACATTCTCCCAAGTCTGAGGAAGTTTCAGTATCAATCAGCAAGGCTAGAACACATTCTAACAAATCAGAGGAAGTTTCCATACCAATCAACAACTCAGAATTTCATTCTTCCAAGCCAGAGGAAGTTTCAGTATCAACCAGCAATTCAGCTGTACCAGTATCAGTCAGCAAGGCTAGAACACATTCTCCCAAGTCTGAGGAAGTTCCAGTATCAGTCAGCAAGGCAAGGGCACATTCTCCCAAGTCTGAGGAAGTTCTAGTATCAGTCAGCAAGGCAAGAGCATATTCTCCCAAGTCTGAGGAAGTTCCAGTATCAGTCAGCAAGGCAAGAGCACATTCTCCCAAGTCTGAGGAAGTTCCAGTATCAGTCAGCAAAGCAAGAGCACATTCTCTCAAGTCTGAGGAAGTTTCAGTATCAATCAGCAAGGCTAGAACACATTCTAACAAATCAGAGGAAGTTTCCATACCAATCAACAACTCAGAATTTCATTCTTCCAAGCCAGAGGAAGTTTCAGTATCAACGAGCAATTCAGCTGTACCAGTATCAGTCAGCAAGGCAAGAGCACATTCTCCCCAGTCTGAGGAAATTCCAGCAAAATCTCCCATATCTGAGGAAGTTTCAGTATCAGTCAGCAAGGCTAGAACACATTCTCCCAAGTCTGAGGAAGTTCCAGTATCAGTCAGCAAGGCAAGAGCACATTCTCCCAAGCCTGAGGAAGTTCCAGTATCAGCCAGCAAGGCAAGAGCACATTCTCCCAAGTCTGAAGAAGTTTCATTATCAGTCAGCAAGGCAAGAGCATATTCTCCCCAGTCTGAGAATGTTTCGGTATCAGTCAGCAAGGCAAGAGCACATTCTCCCAAGTCTGAGGAAGTTTCAGTATCAGTCAGCAAGACAAGAGCACAATCTCCCAAGCCTGAGGAAGTTCCAGTATCAGTCAGCAAAACAAGAGCACATTCTCCCAAGTCTGAGGAAGTTTCAGTATCAGTCAGCAAGGCTAGATCAGATTCTAACAAATCCAGGGAGGTTTCCATACCAATCCACAATTCAGTAGTTCATTCTTCCAAGCCAGAGGAAGTTTCTGTATCAACCAGTAATTCAGCTGTACCAGTATCAGTCAGCAAGGCAAGAGCACATTCTCCCAAATCTGAGGAAGTTTCAGTATCCGTCAGCAAAGCAAGAGCACATTGTCCCAAGTCTGAGGAAGTTTCAGTATCAGTCAGCAAGGCTAGAACACATTCTAACAAATCAGAGGAAGTTTCCATACCAATCCACAATTCAGTAGTTCATTCTTCCAAGCCAGAGGAAGTTTCAGTATCAACCAGTAATTCAGCTGTACCAGTATCAGTCAGCAAGGCAAGAGCACAATCTCCCAAGTCTGAGGAAGTTTCAGTATCAGCCAGCAAGGCAAGGGCACATTTTCCCAAGTCTGAGGAAGTTTTGGTATCAGCCAGCAAGGCAAGAGCACATTCTCCCAAGTCTGAGGAAGTTTCAGTATCAGTCAGCAAGGCAAGAGCACAATCTCCCAAGCCTGAGGAAGTTCCAGTATCAGTCAGCAAGGCAAGAGCACATTCTCCCAAGTCTGAGGAAGTTTCAGTATCAGTCAGCAAGACAAGAGCACATTCTCCCAAGTCTGAGGAAATTCCAGCAAATTCTCCCAAGTCTGAGGAAGTTCAAGTATCAGTCAGCCAGGCAAGAGCACATTCTTCAAAGCCTGAGGAAGTTTCACTATCAGTCAGTAATTTGATCGTGCCAGTATCAGTCAGCAAGGCTAGGTCAGATTCTAACAAATCCAAGGAGGTTTCCATTCCAATCCACAATTCAGTAGTTCATTCTTCCAAGCCAGAGGAAGTTTCAGTATCAACCAGCAATTCAGTCTTACCAGTATCAGTCAGCACGGCAAGAGCACATTCTCCCAAACCAGAGAGTGGAGCTGGGCATGGTTCTGAAGTTCATGTATCAGCCAGCTATTCAGTTCACTCATCACAGTTGCTGCCCAACATATATCAGTGATGCAAGATGACATTAATACTTTAATTTGGGGGGGGGGGGGGGGGGGAAAAATTGAGAACAAACGTTGCTTTTTGTTTCACTATAGGCCAGCTGCATTTATTCTGCTTGACATTTTTAATGATGTTTTTGCTGTTTGATTGTTGTTTGGAGTTATGTGTGTGGTGAGTGAGCAGAGTAACAGATTTTGATGCAAGGATAAAGGTAGTTCAATCAGCCAGCTTATTGCATATGATTATGTTGTCTCTGGTACAGAATTATTGCTATCATTATGGTTGCATGTGGGGAAATCTTAAGATATGGAACAAGATGGTTTACTTCAGTGTGAAAGGGAATACAATGTGCTGATGTAAAATTCGATTTCAGTTTGATGTATGTTCTTTTGTTTTTAATGACCTCTTTATTGGCGAATGATATCAATGATACTTCATGCTTATGTTCATTTCTCTGCGGCACTAAGGCGCCTGTTTTTGACATGGTTGGTGATTTCAATTTTCCTTATATCGACTGGAGTGTACCCATTAATACTGGTTCATTGTGTAGCAGCCTTTTCTTGACATGCATTTGGGGCTTACCCAGGTTGTGAATCTTCCCACTCGTGGTAATAACTGTATTGACCTCGTGATGGTTTCTGATGTTGTCATGATGTTGGATATTTTTGTTGTTGATCCCTTTGCTATCTCTTGCAATTACTCATCTGTTGAATTCTTAGTTCCTTGTCCTAGTGATCTTCACTCAAACTCTATTACTTATTGTCGGCAATTTGGTGCTGCTGATTATGACTCAATTATATCTTTCCTACTGGATATAGACTGGCTAATGCTTCAGCAGTCTTGTTCGGTTGATGAGTTTTGGAATGCTTTCTCAACGTATTTGAATGAGTGTATTAAAAGGTTTGTTCCTATATGAATTGCGTCTAGAAAGCCACCATGTCTAAAGCAGATTCGCAAGTTATTACTCCTAAAAAAACAGGGGTATCATAAGGACAGAGTGGTCTACAAGAAAATTGCTAGAGAATACAAACTTGCATGCTGTTCAGTCCTTTTATGAACTCATGAATGAAATATTATCAGAAGCAACAGATTGTATTCATATGTCAATTCCAAACTTGCTCACATATCTACTGTTCCGCCCCTCATTAAGACTGATGGTTCTCTTGCTACAACTGATCCTGACAAATGCAATGTTTTTAATGCTTACTTTGCTTCAGTTTTCACTACAGCTAATGGTGTCTTCCCTTGTCTTCCATCTAAAGGATTCTTGTCATCAGGAATATCAACAAGCTGAGTTTACACATTATAAAGTGTTTTGCGCTCTTAAGTGTCTTCCTTCTAAATACTCCGGAACCCTGATGGTTTTCCTGCTGGGTTTTTAAAGTCAATGGCTTATGCCATTGCCTTTCCATTGTCCAGGCTTTTTATGGATTGTGGGTGTATACCTTGGAGTTGAAAACAGGCAATTGTTTGTCTCATTTTCAAGAAAGGGTCCCGAAAATTACCTAGTAATTATCGTCCAGTTTCTCTAACCAGTGTTTGCTGCAAAGTAATGAAGTCTATTGTTTATGATTCAATGATATCCTTTCTCCGTTCTAACAACCTCATTTCTAAAGATCAATTTGGTTTTCTTGCCAGGCATTCTACTTGTACCCAATTGCTAGCCACACTTATTGAATGGACACTGTTCACTGATATTAGTTCTAAATTGATTCTGTATATATCGACTTTGCTAAAGCTTTTGATTCAATTTCCCATCGAAAACTTAGTCCTTCATTGGTGAGAGGGTTATTTTCTTTTCTAACTGCTCGTCTATATTGGTCAGTCATTATCTTCATCTCTACCCGTTACTAGTGGTGTTCTGCAAAGTTCAGTGCTTGGTCTTCTTTTGTTATATATCAATGACCTTCCTGATTGTTTGGTACCACCAGTTCAAGCTAAAATATTTGCAGATGATACTAAACTCTATGTTGCTCACTCTTCTGATTCAATTTCACCTTTGTCCCTATCATTGTCAAATTTCTGTATATGGTCTCAAAGCTGGCAGCTTAATATTGCTTTTCAGAAGGGTAGTGTAATATCTTTTGGATATAACTCTGCAAACAATTCTTATTCCTTGGGTGGTGTATTGCTGAATAGAGTTTATGATATTTGTGACCTAGGTGTGCATATAACATCCGACTTTAAGTCCAGCTTACATTGTGCATCTATTGCTGCAAAGGCTTTCCAAAGGTGTTCTCTTCTGCTTAAGGGTCTTCATACTCTTGATATCTCTACACTTTGTTGAGTATACATATCCTATGTCAGACCAATTCTGGAATATAATTCTCCAGTGTGGAATCCATGGCTATTACAAGACATTAGATGTGTTGAAAGGGTTCAGTGCTTTTTCACCAGAGCCATTTTTAAACGGAAGCTGCCCACTATGAGCTATGCTGATCGTCTTCTGCACTTAGGTTTTCATTCATTGGAGTATCGCAGAGTGTTTTTAGATCTCCTTACATGTTTTAAGATTGTGAAAAACCTTGTTGATCTTGATGCATCAGCCTTTTTCCACATCAACTTGTCACCATATGGTACAAGAGGTAACTCCATTAAACTAAGTCCAGTGTCTACACCACGCCATAACTTCAGATCCAATTTCTTCTCTGTCCGAATTATTAATATTTGGAATTCCTTACCAGATACTGTTGTCACCTCATCCTCTGAACTAATATTTAAGTCAAGACTATGTACAGTGAACTTGTCTCCCTTTTGCAGATGCTTCCTGTTTTAGTACTGGGCAGTATATAAGTGCATTTACATATGCCATTACTTGCCTTTGTTATACTATGTGCACATAAATTATTATTATTAATAATGATAAGAATATATATTTTTTTAATAATTATAATTTAATGTGTGCTGTGTTTGTATATTATTATTAGTTGTAATAATTAAGAGATGTATACAATAATACTAAGATTAATGAATGCACCCTACTATTGCTAATAGACAAAACATCTGGAGAGGATGGCTGTGGCATTGGCTCTAACTAAGTTGAGGTTCAGCCTGCCATATAAGGCAGCTAGGACCTCAGCCTTAGCCCTGTTGGAGCTAGTTGCAAGGCGAGAGGCCAGAAGTGAAAATGACTCCATTGCTTCTGTCCCCCAAGCACCATATGCCTCAACCACCATGGGGACGCAAATCCACCCTAGCTCCTTGCATTTGGCATCATTTTCATCACGTTTTCTCTGCTCGGTTTAATAAACATTTAGAATACATATACAACACACTATATACAGCAATAAACAATTCTATGTACTTAAGTAAACAGTCCTATTGGCCTGAAAGCTCTGACTAGAATGGCCCTTGCAATGGCCCTCATCAAGGTTAGATTTAAATGTCCATAGAGGTCAGCGATAACTTTAGACTTAGGTTGTGAGGAGTCAGTAGCTAGACGAGATGCCAATCGTGAAAATGTCTGCTTTGCCTCTTGACCCCAATTGCCGTATGTCTCCATAGCAATGGGAACACATGCCCAACCCAACTCTTGGCACCTTTTATCATTGGCTATGTGCTTTCGGGTTTCTGCAGCCAGAGCTGCTGCCCCAGCCACCTGACTAGCCTCACCTAGAAAGGCTGGGCACATCAGCAGGACGAGAGTGGTTGTGGTCAGGAGTGAGCCCACTACCCATCTCAATCCTCACTGGAAAATGGGCACAACGGCAAGCTTCTGCAAATACACCCCTCAGTTGGTTGTGCCGAATCACTGCATCTCCACCTCGCTTACAGGAAACTGCATGGTGGCCAAGAGGGTCAAGAGCGACTTTGTCCTGAAGAGAACACAGAGGTATCCATACCAAGCCACCACTTAATGGCAACCTGGAATTCACTTGGATCCAAGGTGTAGGCCCAAGCTAACAGAGGGTACCACAGATATCCAGGAAGCAGCATGGGGAGCATAGACAGCAAGGAGGTGAGCTTTATTAGCAATGGAAGAAGCCCCCAACAAAGAATGAAACATTTGATTTTCCAGCTTTCCTGACAGGACTCTCTGTGATACTGGGTTAGCAGTAAGTGATTCTATGGTAACTAAATCAGAAGTAGAAACTTGACTATTGAATTTAGCAACAGCATTGATGAGGTGTGGACTTTCAACTGCACAGAGGCCTGAGCTATGTAGTGATGCGATGTAAGCTGCGCATGAATGAGTAGTGAGGGAGTAGAGACCTAATCCACCATAGCTAAGGCTAAGCTGGTCTTGATTCCAAGCAACATCTTATGTTTCTACTGCCAAGCACTGTGTGAAACACTGCCTCACATATTATCATTCACATAAACACCAATCACAAAACAAACTACAAACTCAAATGTTTTTTTCCCTACCTATTCTAATTATAATTATTGAATACATAGAGATACACATTATTAATACACTGACATATAAACAACTAGACTACACACAATGTACACAAATGTATTATTATGATTATTATGATTATTATTTATAGAGAAAATTATGACAATACGTACCTTTTACAGTGGTTGCATTTGAGCAGAGAACTTGTCTTTTGTACTTTATTTTTATTTTTTCATGATTAACCAACCCGAGTTTTGCCAAATAACTGGATAAATGTTATACATGAAGCAATGAAGCAGCAAAGATGAGTTAGTAACAGCAATAGTTAATGTTATTAACATGCGTGCATTGTGCAGAACTTGTGCTTGCAGTATGGTTACTTTGCTAATGACCATTTCTTTAGTTTGGTTGTTTTGATAGCACCCATTTCACTGGTTTTCTCTCCATCACTGCATTCAGTGGGCTTTTCAATGGAGGTGTGAATGACATTTTCACATTTTCAGCATAGCTTGCATTGTTCTTTGGTAAAGCATCTTGCGGCTTGTTGTCCAACTCACTCACAGCATTATCTCCCTCAGAATATCCTTCCACATTAGCTCTGGCCACACCCACATTCCCCCTCATTGAGTTAACTGTGCCTTTGCCCATCTGGGGACCAGTAAACTGAGGAGGTACACACCCTGACTGGGGACTGTCGAAAATAGGGAGGGGGACAGTTGAGCAGGGATTGCCAAATGATGGAGGGGCCTTAATGGTCTGGAAGATACTGAATGTGGGAGGAGCACTTCCTGACATGTGTAGCTTGCTCAAATCACTTTTTCCAGCAGACTGAATTGATTCTTGACCCATGCAGTGAGAACAAGGACTGCTCATTGAGAGAGGAAATGCACTTTGCTCATTTGTGGTGGCAATGGTGGCCTTTGAGGTGTTCCCGGTATTCACAGAAGAGGCTTGTGGCTCCCTGGTTGACAAAGGCTCCTCAGTTGCATCTTCAAATATTGATGGATCATTTTCTTCAGCTTTGTGGACCTGCACTTCAAAGATATATGTACCACTAGCAGCGGGCACCTGCAGTACAGTGACTGGAGAGCCCTCTTCAGATGACTCCATAGCTTTTCCTGCCGTAGCTATGTCCTTAGATTGTTCGCAATCAATTCTAGTTGCAACATCTGAACCAAGGTTAGGTCCGTCTGCTTTCTTTTGGAGGGAATGATTGGAAGCTGAATTCAAAGCTGAAGTCAATTTTCTAGGATCCTGTTCAAACACAGTCGAAGGTGCATTCTCATTATCATGTGCTTTGCATGGCTCTTGAGGTATGTAATCAATATTTGCATACTCTGCTTCAGGATCTTCACCTATACTCTGGAGGCTCGAGGAGAAATGATGCAACCCTGAGGATGCATTGCTTAGTAATTTGTTGATTGGTGTGGAAGGCCTCGCTGTCCTGCGAGAGGAGTACTGGGATGAAACACCACTCTCAGATACCCGCCGCCTTTCCTTTTGGAGGCTCTCAGTCTCTGACCCACGTTTGGAGTGGCAGCTCTTACTGGAGAGTGACAGGAGTTTGGAAGGTCCTTCTCCAACGTCTGAGGCAGATGAGGAGCGCTTCGCCCCATTCCACAAGCCACCTGAAGTCATGCTGGTTTCACCGGCGCACAGTGAACTTGTGGTACTCAAGTTCTCAGCAGAGTTCCCACGGGATTCAGCAAGGATCGTGTCTACTTCTGAGCACACATCAGCAAGGCTTCTCAAGCGAGGGATGGGAGGGCCCTGCATGGATGGAGGTACAGTATGGACAACAACTGACTGAGACTCTGCAGGAACGCTGTATGTTGTTACTTGCAAACGTCTTCTGCTGCTTTGAGGACTGGTCCTTGCTGGGTGAGAGGCCGACTTATCTTTTCCCTCTGCGAAGTTGGTCAGGTAGGAGTCCAACAGGTGAGGTGAGGTGTTGGTGGCCCTGCTTATATGGGCAGGTATCTTTGAAATGGGTGAGGGCGTGGCCTTCACTGTAGCAGGTGTGGCCACCATCTGGCTAATGGGTTCACCTGAGGCGTGGACTGAGCTCCCTTCTGAGTTTGCTGATGCTGTTGATCCCAAGGATTCATTAGACGCCTCTACTGTGACATTGCTCAGGTCAGCAGACACCCCACTAGTGCAAGGTGGGGCTGGTATTGGTGGTAGATCATGTGCACCCTTGTGGGTAACTGGACTTGAAGCCTTTGATGGGATTGCATTAATCAATGCAGCGGCAACTGCTGCAGTTTCATTGGATGGCACATTTAAAATGTCTGTAGTGGAGGTGTTAGCTGAACTGACAACCACAGGGGATGCAGCCATGGTAGAGGGTCCTTTAGGTTCTCCCACAAGGGAAGCTGTCATGGTGGTGGTGCTAGCTGAGCAAACAGTCCCATTGAGTGTAGGCAAGGTATTTGGTGCAGTGGGAATGGAGGGATTAGTTGGCAGGCTAGAAATGGCTGTAGGGAGTGGCTTTTTGGAAATTGATGTGGCATTTGATGGCATTGTGGCACTATTGCCTTTTGTTGTACCAAGGTGAAGTACTTTTCCCTCCTGTATTGCTAGCTCAGTTCTCTGCAGGAGAGAGATAGAAAATCAGGCAAAAGTATGGGTGTATACTTCACACAATGGTGAGTGGGACCTACCTGCTTCATGTGTTCAACCTGCTTGTTCAAACTGTTGGCCTTCTCTCGTTTCACTGCGGCCCATCTCTGTGTGGGACACGAGGGTGCTCGTCAGTGAGTCATAACACTTAACTACATGCGACAAAAAAACACACACAAAAAAAAAAGGCCATACATGTAATTTGCGTACAACGGAAAGGATGTATTGATAATGACCATACTTTACTAAACCAGAGATAATATAGTACTATATTATCTCTGACTAAACAGAGCACGCACAATAAATCGTCGTGCTAACCTCACATTCTGTTACCAGGGCTTGTAGGGCAACCTTCCGTTTCCTTTCCAGACGATTGCGCTCCTTTTCAGCACTTAGCTCGGCCTTGAGCGTTGCCTCTCGACAAGCGGTGCGCTCTTGAACTTGCTTTGCTTTCCTGCATGTTGAGAAACGGTAGCCAGTGAAAAAAGTACAACGCAGCAGGTGAAACTCACTGTTCGGCTTTCCTCGCGAGCTGCAGCTCGCTTACAATTATTCTCCTCAAGGCTTCTTCCTCTTCGTTCAACATGCCTCTGAGCTTGGCGCGTCGAATTGGGTCAAGAGATGCAACGACTGAAGTGGCGTGGCAAACAGCCTTCTGGCAGTTCTGGGCAGCGGGTTTAGAGGTACATGTTACCTTCAATTCACCCTGCGCAGCTTTTACAACATAAGGTAGCCGAGTAGAGCTGGAATTCGAGGGGGAAAACAGTTTCCAAGGTACCTTGGGATAAATATAGAATTTATAACATCTTGCTTGCGATATCTCTAGAGTACGGAACAGACCTTAGTACTTGATTTCGGCTGCGCATGTGCAGCGCTGGAGTGCTGGGGCACCTTATCCAATGAAGGAGAAACTTTTCTTTTGGACATCGTGGAATTAACTCCATCAATCGGTGCACGGTGGAGGTCCCTGCAGCACACAGCCTGCTTGAGACGCTTCGTTCGCTCTTGTTTCTGCGCCTCTAGCTGCTGCACTTTTGCCTCTCTTTCTTCAATCAGCCTTACGGCTCGCCTCACTCCCACCTTCTCCTTCTTGTTCATGCGCAACGAGCCATCGTCTGTAATCACCCCGTTCTTCAATAAGTTCTTCACAACCACGGGCTTGGTTCTGTAACTTTTAGTGTGCCTGTCGATCAGACTGTTGTAATAGAGTGGATCGGCTGCCTTAATTACATGCAATGCGCTCATGATTGCATTTTTATCCGCTTTCGTCTGGTAGGAATTTTGGAACGACCTCTGCAGCCACTTTGGAAGCGACGATTCAGGAAAGGCAGCTCTGATCATGTCGGACGGTAATCTCGGCAACATTTTCTCTCTGTCGTGTCGTGTGAAATATTTTTCTCCGCTTTTAAAACTAGACCTTTTACGACTAGACGCCGGAACGTTATGCGCGTCGAAGAAGCTGCGCATGCGTGACAATATCCAGTACACTTGTATTGGTTTGGTCTGGGGACCCCAGCAATCCCACTCTTTCTATTGCATTATTCATTTTCTTTTTAAACATTTATTTTTAAGACAAGTTTGTAGGCCCATGCCCACTGCACTGCACTGACTACAGCTAGTTGAAGTGCTATACGCATTACGCACGATAGGATTGCGCCATTTTGTTTAGTAGCGTTGCGAGGCAACGCAGAATGGCGGGCTAGAACTGATTCTTTACAATGGAACCAGACGAGGAATTTAAACTGCTTCTTGCACAATTGAAGCACCAAGTCAAACTCCTTCAGCCAGGTACATAAAATGCTTGTATGTATGCCATGTACTTCCTATCAATACCTAAACAGAGAAACGTTTGACAATAACTCGTTGGATCAAAAAGCTACTGGAAACAGCGCAAAGGTGTTTGCTCCCTTCCCTGACACCAGTGCAATACCAATAAGTTTGCCGTTTCCTTCTAGGAATGAGCGCGACTCTCACGCGCGTATCTTATTGCGCATGCTGAGAAGCGGGAAAATTGGAGCACCGTTTTCATCGGATCCACCTACAGGGTCTTTGACCAGCTTACATGAGGTTAATATCATTTTAATAGTCTTTTTCTATAGTTAGATCGTGTATATTCTTCTAGATGTATTCTGTGCAGCCCTCGGAATACAAAGACGAAGTGCGTCATCAGCAAAGGAATGTTCCCTCCACTATCTGTAGCGCAGCAACAAGCCCCACCTCCTGCTGTCATCCACCTTTTTCAACCAGCGTAACTACCAATGCTGGTGGGCAGCTTCTGAAGGCACTGTCCGATTCCAGTGTATCCATGAAGACTGGTTCCGGGACCACACGGGGTTCTGATCATAAATGGACAGGTGACATTGACAGCAGGCCACCTGAGGAAACCAGCAGTACATCCTTATCAGGTGAGGGATCAAATAATAACCACACATAAGCACCACAATGCCATTCTCTTGTGCAAAGGATTCAATGGCTTAGAGCTTGGACCACACGCTGCGACGCCCATGGGCTCTGCAAACACCATGAGCCTTTTTCATAGCACCCCGTCACACCCCAATCATAGCACCCCATCACACCCCAATCATAGCACCCCATCACACCCCAACCATAGCATCCCATCACACCCCAACCAGCCCCAGTCCACCATGGGCACCTCTTCGCACATCCGCCACCAGACACATACTCCACAGGGTGCCCCTAACCTTTCCGTGACTCCTCCCTCTTCCTCTGTTACTGCGACCAATGACCTGCTGCTGTCTAGTGAAAGCACTGATGCCCTGGTAACCATGGCAAGAGCAGAAGTGAACTGTGACCTCAGCTGGCTGAGTGGCGAGGTAATTCATGCACTGGTAGTGTTGGTATAGCTGCAACACACACACGCCTGGGACAAGGTATCTATAAATAGCACACACGCCTGGGACAAGGTATCTATAAATAGCACACACGCCTGGGACAAGGTATCTATAAATAGCACAGTGAGTACTGTTCCCAGGGCTTCTTCAACGCATACACCTCCTTCTGCATATACCATGTCCTTGTTTTTGCATACCATATTCCTAGAAATTAGTTGAGACCAAAATTTGGCATATTGGTGGTTTTTATTTTTTGATTGGTGGATTTAATATTGGTGCCATTGAGTCAGTTATGTTCATTAAGAAATTTATGGCTAGATCACCAAATTGCCAATATTAAGAAGTTCCAGTTAATATCCAACAAGTGGGTTTAGAGAAGGAGGGAGGAGAAGTGGGGAGAGAGAAGTGGGTTTGGCAGATAAAGTAGATCACAGCATTCGATGTAAAGTGACTAGTGCATCAAGCATCTTGAATTTTTTAAAAATCCCAGTAACTATGTAGGTGTGTGTGACAACCTCACACACCCATGACAACCCTCACATACCCATGACAACCCTCACACTCCCATGACAACCCTCACACACCCATGACAACCCTCACACACCCATGACAACCCTCACACACCCATGACAACCCTCACGCACCCATGACAACCGTCACCCATGACAACCCTCACACACCCATGACAACCCTCACACACCTATGACAACCCTCACACACCCATGACAAACTTCACACACCCATGACAACCCTCACACACCCATGACAACCCATGACAACCCTCACATACCCATGACAACCCTCACACACCCATGACAACCCATGACAACCCTCACATACCCATGACAACCCTCACGCACCCATGAAAACCCTCACACACCCATGACAACCCTCACACACCCATGACAACCCTCACACACCCATGACAACCCTCACACACCCAGGAATCCGATGCTTCTGATGTGACTATGCTCTTGCAGTCCCATCCACATCCTCACAGAAGGCTCCACCCAAAAGACCATACCCACAGAGCCCCCACTTCTGTGAACCCATCCACTGCTGCACCAAACCCCTTGGGGGGACATGGTCCCCTTGACCGCACAACATCCTCCCCCTCAGTCACTGGTTAGATCTCTCACATGTGTAGAACAGCTGCCTAAGCTTTTGTACTTCATCCAAATTTCTCTATGCAAGTTAGTACTAACGGTTCATTGGAGAGTTGGAGAAAGGCAAGCAGTACTCTGTCTTGGCATGGGGAGGAGAGGACGTGTTTTACCTGTATATGTTTGATTTCTCAAAGTCATTTATCCCGAAGCAAGCACTGGGAGTAAGGCCCTCCTTCTCTGAAGACACCTCTATGGTATGTTGCTCATCTTGTTGAGTCATGCTTCCATAATCCTCTGTCCCTCCCTCCATCCATCTGGCCACCTCTGTCCCTCCCTCCATCCATCTGCCCACCTCCTCTGTCCCTCCCTCCATCCATCTGCTACCTCCTCTGTCCCTCCCTCCATCCATCTGCCCACCTCCTCTGTCCTTCCCTCCATCCATCTGCCACCTCCTCTGTCCCTCCCTCCATCCATCTGCCACCTCCTCTGTCCTTCTCTCTATCCATCTGGCCACCACCTCTGTTCCTCCCTCTATCCATCTGCCCACCTCCTCTGTCCCTCCCTCCATCCATCTGCCCACCTCCTCTGTCCTTCTCTCCATCCATCTGGCCACCTCCTCTGTCCCTCCCTCCATCCATCTGCCCACCTCCTCTGTCCCTCCCTCCATCCATCTGGCCACCTCCTCTGTCTCTCCCTCCATCCATCTGGCCACCTCCTCTGTCCCTCCCTCCATCCATCTGCCACCTCCTCTGTCCCTCCCTCCATCCATCTGCCACCTCCTCTGTCCTTCTCTCCATCCATCTGTCACCTCCTATGTCCCTCCCTCCATCCATCTGGCCACCTCCTCTGTCCCTCCCTCCATCCATCTGCCACCTCCTATGTCCCTCCCTCCATCCATCTGGCCACCTCCTCTGTCTCTCCCTCCATCCATCTATGTCCCTCCCTCCATCCATCTGGCCCCTTTATCCCTACTTGAAAATTGCTAATCATGCTGGTCAATGCCTACATTGCCCTAACTGGACAACCTGGTTTCTAATGGTATTGGATCATTTGCTCCTGGGATCAGAAAGATGATGAAATGGATGTTAGAGCAGAATTTACAAAGGCTCACAAATTCGAGGCAAAGTGTAGAAAGTTGGAACAACGAAGTAAGGGATTGGGTGGGGTCACTGTGGAAGGCAAAAGTAGTTGGGGATGGGTGGCATTAAATTGGAGTGTAAAAGGTGAAAACTTTGTGATCAATGGTGCAATGAAATTAACTCTAACTGCTATTGTGCTTTTCAAACACATACTCCTCTCTGTCAGTTGCACAGCTGGAACATGAGTGCAAAACTGTGAAGAACGACAGGGACATTCAATTATCCCAATTAAAGTGCAAGTATCAACAGCAATGGCAGAAATTGCAGGCAGAGACGGACAAAAAGGTGACCCTTTTACGCAACATACACATGGCTGGAAGCTTTCAATACTGTGGACTAATACAGACAGTGCAAGTACTAAATGCAGCCCACTAGGGTATTTAAATGTGTGCAGCACATGTTTGTAATGTGTTACAAACATACCTCTTTGCTTGGTAGCATTTGATGAAAGGATAAGGGTTGCTTGGTTAATGGATGAGGTTGTTCAGGACCTTTGTACTGTCTAGCTTCATACACTTTTCACAAATTTTGAGCGGGACAAGCTGGAGATGGAGCACAAACACTCACAGCAGCTCCAGGCGACAGTGGAGAGGTGCGGTGTGCAGATGAAGAAAATGGAGGATGAAAATAGTGCTTTGGTCAAGACCAATGTAAGTACCTCCCAGCTCCCTCGTCACTGTTCTTCCCTCCTCCCCTTTCCTTCTACACATGCAATTTCATTTACATCCTCCTATTGCGCCAGTCACAGCTACTTTCGGAGTTGGAGACCAGAGTACAGGAGCTTAGCAGAGAGAATGAGCTACAACTGCAGGTGCAATCACAACTAAAACATGAGAAGGTTTGTTGTTCTCATATGAGGAATTCAGTGAAGTCCCGCCCCTGTTTTTAGGAAGAGGCAGAAAGGAAGTGTCTTATTTTGAGAGATGCAATGGAGCAGAAGTCAGAAAAGTATGTTATTTTTCAAATGTATCCACACCCACCCACACCATATCCACCTACACCACCCACACAGCACATCTTAGCTACCATTTGGTCGAAATGAGGATGTTCCACAATCAAAGAAAATTAATTAACTTAGAATTACATAATAACTTGGGAAGTGGCATATATTTACCTACAATCAAATCTATTATATAATCAATAAACATCACATGATGTAGCTAGTAAATTATTGAATATCCTGCTTATCCATATTCATTAATGAAAATTAATGACACTTTAGTTACTTGACTAAAACTGTAGCCTTAACTAATTCCACTGCTGAGATTAATGTTCAAACATTTGATTTTCGGGCACTTGATTACAAGCAGTTTTGTGTATTTACATTTTTATATAATCAGATTGTTCAATAGAACTGTTTATCGATGACCAACACCAACTAATCTAACTACTTGTGGTTAATTTATATTGAATTTTCCTTTATTGTGGGACAGTTCCCCCCCACCTGTGCATAGAAGTGTGCTAATGGCTGATATGTTTGAACAATTATCCCCTTACGATGTTCTGTCTGTCGTGTGGGAATCGTGCCAAAGTTACCACAGTTGATCTACATGCACCACATTGGGTACATGTCTCCACATTGCATTGGGTACATACCTCCACATTGCATTGGGTACATACCTTCACATTGGGTACATACCTCCACAGTGGGTACATACCTCCACATTGGGTACATACCTCCACATTGGGTACATACCTCCACATTGGGTACACCTCCACAGTGGGTACATACCTCCGCTGCATATATAGCTAAATTTGACCTTTTCACTTTCATGTTTATAACAATAAGAACAAAGTTTTATGGGTGACTGTTGATCCTGCATTAGTGTGTCTATGTTTGTTTGCTTGAGTGCTTGTATGGGACAGTGGTCTGTGTGTTTATAAACATGTAGGTATCAATCTTAGCGCATTTTGCTTCAGCTAAGCCTTTAATGGATACAACACCCACCTCCCCCAAGCAAAGTCATCTCAGTGCGCCATTAATTAAATACTTATTTTGCACTACATGTATACGGCAATAATTGGCTTTGCCCGTGGAAAATATAATACTGTGTGGTGGAATGGAAAGTGAAGTGGTTTTGTACTGAACCTCACAGAATGATAAATCTCAATCATTTGTAAACTCCATGCATGCATTAAGCTTTTCTTGACATGTACAGTATACCCTGCTCAAATGACTTCAGTGCACACTTGCCAGTCACATGCATAAATGTATTAGCCCCCCGCCTGCTTATTGCTGCATGTGCATGTGTGTGTGTGTGTGTGTGTGTGTGTGTGTTATGTGTGTGTGGGGTGGGTGGGCGTGTTTTGACTGTATATTATATCTTTTGGTAAGGGTGTTATGTGTGGGTGTGTGTGTTGTGCATATCAGGGCTGCATGTGTGGTGTGCAGGTGTGAGTGGTGTGTTTGTGCAGGTGTGGGTGGTGTGCATGTGTATGCGCAGGTGTGGGTGGCATGTGTGCAGGTGTGAGTAGTATGTTTGTGTATGTGCAGGTGTGGGTGGTGTGCATGTTATTCTATCCTGTGCCCACCAGCGTGTCGGCCATAGAGAGAGACCTCATTCAGCTAAGGCAGGAGAGAGACTCTCTGTGTAAGCAGTTCCAGGCACAGATGGACCAGAGGATTCAAAGTTTAGGCTACGAGCATTCCATTGAGAAGGCCAAGGTAATGCACAATGCAGAAGGTTGTGAAGTAATGCTGGCTCCCTCACATGTAGTTAGCTGAACAGATAACTGAACTTCAGCACAAATCACAGGATGCTAGAAAGCTAGAAGAAGTGGCATTGGTATGGGTTAGGGTAGCACTGTTACACGTGATATATTTAGATGTATGCATGTAAATTTGCGTGCATGTATGTACAGTGTATGAGTGTGTATGTACTGTACATGTATTTATGTTGGTGTACACATGTGTGTACATGTGAGTGTGTGTGTGTGTGTGTGGGTGTGTGACGTATGTATGCTACCTGCAGGAGTTAGAAACACGCTGCCAATGTAGACTGGAGGAAAAGGAGGCAGAGTGCCGAGAGCGGGAAGGTGGGCTCCAACAAGAGTTGAACCAAGCACAGGAGAGGATAGGGCAGCTGGAAATGCTGCTAAAGTGAGTGCTGATGGGTAAAGAGGCACATCATTTCTCTCTGTGGGTAAAGAGGCACATCATTTCTCTCTGTGGGTAAAGAGGCACAGCATTTCTCTCTATGTGGGAATGTATACAATGACCCAGTGTACATGCAAGGCACTCCTCCCTCGTAGCTCACATCCAGCCTTTTGTAACCTTGAGATGCGGCTGGACCTGTGATGTAGTTGACAACCATTCTTTGGCCATTGCTATGTACAGGGACTGCAGGGAGCAGATAGCCGATGCAAATGTTACATTGGATGCTCGCTCCCAGCAAGCTGAGATGGTTATGGAGGAGCTCAAGATGCAGATGGGAAACCAGGCGGCAGCCATGGTGGAGCAGCTGAGAGCAGAGATAGGTCATTTGGAGACTTCCCTTAAGGAAAGTGAGGCCTCAAGGGACTGGGAACTAGCAGAGCACAGAAGGCAAATACAGGCTGAGAGGGAAAGGATGGGGAAAGAGGTAGGTGGAAGTAGGTGTGGTCATCAGGTAAGAGCTCTTTTCTCTCTTTGGTGCCTTCAGATTGTGCAGGTGAAGCTTGAACATGAGAAAGTCACTAGCCAGCTAAAGAAACTGCATGAACAGGAGAGAGTCTCATGTACTAGGGATGCCAGGGTAAGACCTGCATGGGGACCTGTGCCAGGGTAAGACCTGCATGGGGACCTGTGCCAGGGTAAGGCCTGCATGGGGACCTGTGCCAGGGTAAGACCTGCATGGGGACATGTGCCAGGGTAAGGCCTGCATGGGGACCTGGTGTCATGTGCCAGGGTAAGGCCTGCATGGGGACCTGTGCCAGGGTAAGGCCTGCATGGGGACCTGGTGTCATGTGCCAGGGTAAGACCTGCATGGGGACCTGGTGTCATGTGCCAGGGTAAGGCCTGCATGGGGACCTGTGCCAGGGTAAGACCTGCATGGGGACATGTGCCAGGGTAAGGCCTGCATGGGGACCTGTGCCAGGGTAAGGCCTGCATGGGGACCTGGTGTCATGTGCCAGGGTAAGGCCTGCATGGGGACCTGTGCCAGGGTAAGGCCTGCATGGGGACCTGGTGTCATGTGCCAGGGTAAGGCCTGCATGGGGACCTGTGCCAGGGTAAGGCCTGCATGGGAACCTGTGCCAGGGTAAGGCCTGCATGGGGACCTGGTGTTATGTGCCAGGGTAAGACCTGCATGCGGACCCAGTGTCATGTGCCAGGGTAAGGCCTGCATGGGGACCTGGTCAGTGGCATGTGCCAGGGTAAGGCCTGCATGGGGACCTGGTCAGTGGCATGTGCCAGGGTAAGGCCTGCATGGGGACCTGGTCAGTGGCATGTGCCAGGGATGCTTGGGTAAGGCCAAGTGGCACCAGAGGATGAGCTGTGCGTCTATGTGTGTCTACCGTTCCCAAAAAAAGAACACTGTCGTAGAAGAATGTAAGGCTTCACTTGCTGACGTGGAGAGAAGAGCTCACTCAAAGGCACAGCAGGATGCCAAGGTGCGTAGTGTCTGTGGGTTGGCCTGCGAATATGAACATCCCATAAACTACTGTTCCACAAAAACCTGCAATATTGAGGGAAAAGCATTGTGTTGGAAAGTTCATGTATCATATATTTTAGAACACTTATGAAAACGGAAGCTCAAGTTGTTTATAGTTGCCAATTATGTAAAGTTGCTTTCTGTCAGTGGATAAACACCCATGATTTTAGCCACCTGTACTTATGCTCCCCCTTCAATGTACAGACCATTACATCACTGGAGAAGCAACTGGCTGAGGTGAAAGGTCAACTGCAGGAGAGCCAGTTTAAAAGCAAGTTAGAGATGAATGAATTGAGGGAGAAGTGTGCAGAAGAGAAGCAAACACTTGTCAAGTCTCATGAAACCTCTGTATGGTTACAAATATGCCTGTTGTCTACACACATATCAACACAGGTGTTAACATATTATCATCTGCACACAGATTGCAAAACTAAAAGTGCAGCTGGAGTTCCAGAAAAATTCAATTGTAGAGAAACATAGAGGGGAGATGGACGGAATCACTGAGAAGGTTTGTTACATCTCCTTTTGCTATTCCCCCTCCCCCCATGCATACTGCTTGCCAAAACTACCATCTTTCTCACTCATGCACTTTGATCAGCATAATCATAGAGTTCACCAACTTGAGAACGAATTTGCCTTCAGGACAAAACAGATGTCAGAAGTAAGATGCTATGAGACTTCATTGCAGTGGGGCATCCCTAATACCACCCTGCTTAGATACATTCAATGTGTTGTAGCTCCACCCTCACACCATCAGCTCCATCCTCACACCATCAGCTCCACCCTCACACCATCAGCTCCACCCTCACACCATCAGCTCCACCTCACATCATCAGCTCCACCCTCACACCATCAGCTCCATCCTCACACCATCAGCTCCACCCTCACACCATCAGCTCCATCCTCACACCATCAGCTCCACCCTCACACCATCAGCTCCACCCTCACACCATCAGCTCCACCCTCACACCATCAGCTCCACCTCACATCATCAGCTCCACCCTCACACCATCAGCTCCATCCTCACACCATCAGCTCCACCCTCACACCATCAGCTCCATCCTCACACCATCAGCTCCACCCTCACACCATCAGCTCCACCCTCACACCATCAGCTCCACCCTCACACCATCAGCTCCACCCTCACACCATCAGCTCCACCCTCACACCATCAGCTCCACCCTCACACCATCAGCTTCACCCTCACACCATCAGCTCCACCCTCACACCATCAGCTCCACCCTCACACCATCAGCTCCACCCTCACACCATCAGCTCCACCCTCACACCATCAGCTCCATCCTCACACCATCAGCTCACTACATTTGTCCTTAACCCTCCTGTAGGCTGTTAGTGCCCTACAAGCTCAGATCAAAAACCTTGAGGAAGACAGTCAAAGGTCTGACTCCCCACAAAGAAGCAAATAGACATTACTTCATTTGTGTGTGCATGTGTATGTGTGCATGTGTGTACAGGCAAAGACAGTTTCAGCAGATGCAGGCTGGGGAATGGTCACAGAGGAAGGACCTGGAGATATCCAGTCTCAAGGTGCACTATGAAGCCGTGACACAGGTCAGGAGTACGCTGGGAGTAATTTGGGTTGGGATGGAAAGGTTGGCAGAAGGACATGTGATGGAGCTGTTTGTTCGCCATCACGCTGGTTGTGCGAGTTAACGTGTGCATGATCCGACATCCTGCTTGGTGATTATGTTTGGTCCAATGAGCTCACCAGGGAATGATGCTATTACCTTTCTCGTACATACGGGTATGATAGTGCCACCATGACAACTGCAGTGCGTGTAAGCAAAGGGTTATTGCAGAGAGAGGAAGGTGGTGTGAGGCATTGAAGGAGAGGGAAGGGAGGGAGGGGAGGGGAGGGAGGGAGGGGGAGAGGGAGGGGGAGAGGAGGTAGAGAGGGGGAAGGGGGAAGGGAGGGGAGAGAATGGGGAGAGGGAGGGAGTGTAATTTGGAATGAGAGAACGGATAGAACAAGCTGCTGATATTGATTGGTATTTCAGGGCCTGCAGGCAGAATGTGACGCAGCCCACAAAACTGCAGCTGGACTTGAGGAGAACATGACAAAAGCACAGCTGGAATTTAATTCTAAGGTAGGCTAGGTAGGCTAGCTACTGTATCCTGGACTGACTAAGTGTGTTGTACAAATACACAAGGGTACATTTGAAATGAGCATCAGTGAAATGCATTCCCACATGTTTTGTTTTCCATGGGCTCCACCCCTCTCATCCATCTATTCTCTCTATTGTAGCTGTCAACGTTGAAAATGTACTATGAATCTCGTCTAAAAGGTATGCTACCCACATCAGTGAAGCAGGTATGTGTGTGTGTGTATGTGTGTGTGTGTGTGTGTGTGCGTGCGTGCATGTATGTATGTATGTATGTATGTATGTATGTATGTATGTGTGCAAAGTTAGAATTGTTATATTTACTGTTTGTCAAATGTGTAGATGGTAAATGACATTTCTGCTATATGTGAGCTTCGTATTTACTATTGTTCAAATGTCACATATCTAAATATTGACCAGTAGTAAATTCACTAGTAAATTCACTGTGAATCCAACTTTTCACCTAGAGGTTGCACTCACATGCTGACCCACCCATCTCCACATGCTGACCCCACCCATCTCCACATGCTGACCCACCCATCTCCACATGCTGACCCACCCATCTCCACATGCTGACCCCACCCATCTCCACATGCTGACCCCACCCATCTCCACATGCTGACCCCCCCCCCATCTCCACATGCTGACCCCACCCATCTCCACATGCTGACCTCACCCATCTCCACATGCTGACCCCACCCATCTCCACATGCTGACCCACCCATCTACCACATGCTGACCCCACCCATCTCCACATGCTGGACCCCACCATCTCCACATGCTGACCCCACCCATCTCCACATGCTGACTCCACCTCTTGCACATGCTGACTCCACCATCTCCACATGCTGACCCCACCCATCTCCACATGCTGACCCCACCCATCTCCACATGCTGACCCCACCCATCTCCACAGTGCTGACCCCCACCCATCTCCACATGCTGACCCCCACCCATCTTCCACCCTTGCCCAGGCTGACCCACCTCTTGCCACATGCTGACCCCACCCATCTCCACATGCTGACCCCACCCATCTCCACATGCGACCTCACCCATCTCCACTGACCCACCCATCTCCACATGCTGCCCCACCCATCTCCACATGCTGACTCCACCCATCTCCACATGCTGACCCCACCCATCTCCACATGCTGACTCCACCCATCTCCACATGCTGACCCCACCCATCTCCACATGCTGACCCCACCCATCTCCACATGCTGACCCCACCCATCTCCACATGCTGACCCCACCCATCTCCACATGCTGACCCCACCCATCTCCACATGCTGACCCCACCCATCTCCACATGCTGACTCCACCTCTTGCCACATGCTGACTCCACCCCTCGCCATATACTAACCCCACCCCTCGTATCCACCTCTGGCTCCACCCCTCTCCATCTCTTACAGGAGTATGAGTCAACTATCAGTTCCCTAAGGACACAAGTTTCCATTCTCCATCAGAAGACAGAGGTCTTGCAGAGGGAGATAGATAGGAGACAAGCCAGGACACAAGAGCCCATGGCTAACAGTACTTCAGCACACAATTCATAGCAATCATATCACTGTATTTCACTGTTGCAAACTATTTAAGTCACACAATCTATATTATTTATATGGTATTACTGCTCCTAAATGATCTCAAAGATTTCGTGATATGTTTTTAAAAAGTGTATAATAATTAACTTTATATATGAGAAGGGTGCTTATTTATTTGTGCTGCAAAAAACACTAGTCATCAAACCAACTGCCCATGTGACAGGATTGTCATAATATTTCATCACTGACAATTTGAACATTTTAGAATACAGTCAAAGTTCAAAATGCCTTGCTCTTGAAGAACTTTTTAAACGGAGAGTTGTGTAGAGCCAAGCTCAGTGGAGGGCAAAGCAGCATCGTCTTCATCCGAGCTCCTCTCTAGAGTGGCAGGTAGGGAGCACCTCAGTGGGCGTGGCAGTACCTCTTTGGATCTCTGATAAAGTCTGTTGGGGACAGAGGAAGACCCACCCACAACACGTGGATAAACTCCATCGCCTTGAGCCTGGAAGGCAACATGCTTTCCACAAGTGTTCTCCTCATCCGTGGAAATGGATGTGTCCGTTGTAGAGGGTGTTGCCCTCCTCTGCCTTGCCCTGCGCTTGGCTACCTTCTCTGTTGAGTTCCTTGAAGGCATGGATGCAGGGAGGGATGACCTTGGGGGGCGCACTGTTTCCTTTGTCTCATGTTGTAGCTTGTGGGGCAGGGACACTGAAGCACCAACTGAATCCATGCCTTCCCTTGAGGTGTCTTGGCCCTCTGCAGGCTGCAGCTCATCTCCTTGTGCCTCAAATATCACGTGCTTTTTGTCTATGTAAGCAGACTCTGTAGTAGCATTGCTTTCATCGATCACAGCTGGCTGAACTCCACACCATTTCCCTGCCTCTTTTGACTCCAAGACGACTTGACTCTGGCCTTCCTCATCCTGTGCTGACATAAGTTCCTTTGCAGTGCTGCTGGCTGTTACAATAGCAGGAAGACTCTTCCACGCTGGGGTTTTGGCTGGTTCAGATCCTTCTGCTTTGCGGTACATGTCAACAGGGCAAGATGTGGCAAGTCGAGCCGCATGGGACAAAGCACTGGCTAAGGAGTTACAAGGCACAGAAAGCTGGGACGACTCAGACAAGTGCGGCGCAACGACAGAAGGCAACTTTAACTTAGGGCTGATGTCATGGCCATCTTGTCCATCAGAAGTAGTAGGAGTGGGTGTCTTCCTGCTCTTTGCCAGCCTTTCCCTTTGAGCGGCTGTTTTTCCTCTTGGGGTCAGTGGAGAAGAAGAACCGTCTAAAGTCCTCGGAACCATCGCTGAGTCTACTTTGGGTTTGGCTGTGGTCTGTTCCTCTATTGGGTGGGTGTGGTCTAGCGGCATAACCTCCATACTCTGGGGCACATGGGGTAGGAGTGTTGTGTCGAGTTCACGATGCAGGACCCTTGTGTTCTTCCGGTGATGGGGATCAATCAGTGGAGGAGGAGGAGGGGAAGCATTGGTAACCCTGCCGCAGCGAGAAGAGGGAGGTGAGGAGGATGTAACCTGTGAGGATTTGGATGGAGCCGTCTTCTCCACTGCAGAGGTGGCAATCTTATTGGTGTGCTCAGTGATGGACATGATGGAGGAAGAGGTCATTTTGCTGCTGCCTTTTGAGGATGCTGATGCCAAAGACTCAGCTGATCTTTCAGGTAAAATGGCTGCCAGGTTTGGATCCAGCGATCCGCTGGAGGCTGATGAGAATGTGGCTCTGTTCACCTTACCAGGTGGGATGGTTGAGTTTATGACCTCTTCTACCTTTGGAGGTGTGGTCTTTTGGAGAGAAAATCTAGAGGGTTTCATCCGGTTGTGTCTCATAGCATCTTCAAATTTCTAAAAAAAAAGCATGATGTTATAGTATCAATTCTTCTTAGCACACTGCTTACCATCTTCATTTCATTTATTTCCTTCTCCACACTTGCGCAACTTGCCACTTGAGGCTCCACCCTCTTCTGAAAAATTGAAATCACGTTTATTAAATGGAAAATTCTCTCATAAAAAAGTCTTACTTGGCACTCAGTTAGGATAGCACCCAGTGCAACCTTTCTCTTTCTCTCTAGAATGTTTCGCTCCTTCTCCTCTTCCAATTCTTTTTCCAGCATTGCTTTTTGCTGTAAGGTAGCCGCATCGGCAAGTTCTGCATCCCTGCAAAATCAAATAAATGAAGGTTAGAATAATGCAGACAGCTATTAACCCACTTTTGGGCTTTGTATAACTTCTGCGTTTCAACTTCAATCATTCTCCTCAACGCCTGCTCTTCCTCGTCCAACATGACCTGGTACTTTGCTTTCTGCATGTTCACGGCTTCAGTCCCGTCGTCCTTCGGGCGGGTTTTAGAATGTGCATCTTTGTGTGGGAAGCCGCCTTGTTTGGGAGGAGCATCAGCGCGCCCGCCGCTCTTCGCTGGAACGATGGGAGGCGGCTCAAGGATGGGTCCACACCTTGCACACACCGGCGACGATCGCCGGCACTGCACTCCTACGTCTTCCTTGGGCTACAACGTAAAGCGGGTCGATTAGTATTTATGGTTTTGTTCATTTACCTGTGCTATTGTCATAGCGCTTCGGTCAGTGGTCAGCCGAGACGAGGGAGAGTGGCTGGGATTGGTGGTGTTTAGGCAAGACCCAGGGCATGGATCCTTCGGGTCCGTGATTGAGGGCACCTTATGATAGACGCTGGGACAAATGGAGCACTGTTTTGTCTCGAAGATACCCTCTGACGTGAACGCTACGGTTCCGGCACGGGCCGCTCTCTTGAGACGCTCCAAACGAGCCTTCTCCTTTATCTCAAGCTGGGTTACCATTGCCTCTCTCTCCCTCACTGTGCGAAATACCCTGTTCGCCTCCAGCTGCTCTCGCCTTGAAGGATACACCTTTCCGTCTTCGGCCAGGTAGCCATATTTCTGCAAGTGCGACTTTACGGTCGGTTTGTTCCGATAGCCCTTAGTATGCTTGTCCACCAGGCTATTGTAGTAGAGCGGGTCCGCTACTTTCAGATAACGCATGGCCATAGCGACAGCGTTTTTGTCGGGCTTTCCTCCTGCACAGTACGGTCGTAGCCACCTGGCTTCTCCCGGGAATATCGCGCTCAGGACGCTGGGCGGTATGCTTCGGTAAAAGTTAGTTCCGTTTGCCATTCTCATTTGCGTATTTTTATCAGCGTTCAGAGAACGCAATATGTATATATGTCCACGGCGTGCTCCGCGTATAGTACGCATTTTGTGTCGCCTATCTCCGAGCAACGGCTGACACGTGATGAGAAAGAAGCGATAATGAGAAAATTTAATTTCGCTCTATTTAATTAAAAGAGTTGAAACTTCACTGGTCGGCAAAATTTCTCTCTTCTATAGCTAAAATACTTATTCTTGGTTATAACGTTAGGCGAAGTAACTATATATAGCACTGAACGTAGCGAAGTTAAGTCTCGTCACCCCGGGAAGGTTCAAAACATATCATGTTCATAGGGACTGGGGACGAAAACGACATTCGAAGTCAACGTCGCCCCTCGTTCCCAAGTTCCCGACAGGCAACAGCGCATTATTGCACCGCCGCTGCTATACAGAAGCAAAAAAAAAAAAAAAAAAAAACTATACCGTTAAAAGGTTTTTAGTCAACAATACATTGCCGATTCAGAGGAAAAGCCTAATGTGCATGCTTGTCGAATTCGCGGAAGTTGTTACACAGAACTCTTCCCGCGCAACGCGGTGGCCATAATGCGCTATATATATAAGCGTTTACGTGTGAATCGATTGCAATTACATGTATAAAAAGCAGTTATGCATCGTGAAAAGTATTTTCACACAGTGCATTATCTAGAACATTTCATCTGTGTGTACATGTGCATGTGTTCTTGGCTACAGGCGTACATTTTATATATCACAGCTCCGTATATATACGCGTATAGTTTCTCTATCAGTACGATCTGACTGAAGCTTGAACACAGACCGCCGCCATCACTAACCAGAGCAGAGCTGCATGCGATATGCGTGCAAGATGAAAGGAGAGAGTTATGCATGCAGTATTCAACACTGCATATAGACCCATGATGCAGGGTGCACATGCATGCATTGTAATTGACGTGTGCCATATCGAATTACCTGTTGGAGAAACTGTAGCTGCAGCACCTGCAAAAAAGATGAACCAAAGGGAAAGGAGAGTGGTTTAGTTACACTAGCTATATAGGCGTGCATGCATGCATGCATGGATATATAGGCGCGCATTCAATTAACCCCTATAAGATCAGCGTGCAACTTATATACAAAGGTCTATAGATATTATACATGCATGCATGCATAACACGTGATATATACCGTTTAGGTTCTCTAATAGGATTCGTCTTCAGAGTGTAGTATGTGTTTTCTAGGTTTGCGGGATCGTAGTTGACAACGACAGCGTACCTGCATGTGTGCACGATGTGTCAGTAAAACGTGCAACGGAGCGGTATGCTGCACACACAGTGTATATAAACAGACCAGAATTGGATGGTTCCTGTTAGGCTAGGAGGGGCAGTCCAGACAAAGGTCGCATTGTCTTTGTCGTCTCCATTGAAGTGTGTCACAGCGCTCTATTTAAAAATAAACGCATGCCGACAGAAACATGCATGCAGCGTCGGGTTGATTAAGCAGTGTTCAGCTGTATACATGTATACGTGCGCTTCATACACACGTGTGCGACTTACGCTGGCAATGGTGCACGCGCTCAACTTCACCCACTCCCCCTGGTGTGAAACTACCCACGGGAGTTGTCTGATCAGCCACTAGCCGGGCTTGCACCAACAGTCCCTTGAATACATTCAGTACCCTTCAATGTCACTGACGAAGGAAAGAAAATCAATGATGCATGGCCGCATGCGTAGGCGTGCACGTCGGCGCGGATATGCTTACGGGTATAATTTTTTCCCGGTTACATAGACCCCTCCCAGTAAAGACGGTCGGTGCTCAAACCATAGCTTCCATTGGTTAGGGTGGCGTGTAATGTTCACATGGACCTATTCGGGCTATCAAAGGACAAGCAGTCAAGGGAGCACCGGTTGGACGAGACTGCACGCTTATGACGCCCAGAAGCAGTCCCCCGCAAAGTTCCCGCGACGAACATTCTGATATTCATTGTGCCACTCTTGGGACAGCGGGCTTTACAGGTTGGCCTGTACTTGCAAATGCGTTGCGCGTTTTATAAGTCACACGCAGGAAAGATTAACGTACCGGAAAAGGATACGTGTATAGTCACCGAATAAAAAAATTTAAAAGTGGACACCAAACTCCATGCGTCATTTATTGCTTTTCTATTCCTAATACGACACTTTTCCCAAGCCAAATGATGACCGCAAAGGAAATGTAATAATTTATTGGCCAACAGGTGAAATCTCTCCTGCATTACGTGCACGCAAGCAGGAAGACGCCCACGTTATTCGTAATTATGAAGGTCACGTGCCACGTGATGGCAACCTTACCGTGTGCAGCAACAATCGAGCAATGCTATCCAAGGCATTGGGCTACTGCTCTTGGGTGCATCGGCTTCTCACGTCGACCAGCGCGGGTAACAGCGAATGTCTACACGCCATGTGAATATCAAAACGTGTCTGTGAGTGTCCTCCCTCGTTCCCAGTGTGCTATTTTCGCCTGCGCATCGAGAGCAGCCGCACGTTCTCCAGCTACCAGCTCGCGCCTGATAAAGAGGGGAGGCTGGCGAGGGCACGAGGCGCTTCTCCGTTGACTATCACTTTAGCGGCCTGCCACGTTGGTGCCCGAGGACGGTGCGAAAGAAGGACTGTGCAACGCACACGGAGGCTTTCGCAGCTCACTGCACGGAGCCTATAACGCTCGTCGACTGCAGAAAAGAGACACGGAGAAAGAAAGGGAGCTCCGAACGAGTCTTACTCTAAATGGGATCACGCCTGACCCACGCTCATTTCGAAGCGCACTGGGTCAGACGCATCGTGTGGATTGTGGTGAACGACTGGAGCGTTGAAATATCGTCGATCCATTGGAACGGCTGCTGCCGCGCGGTACCCCTGGATGGACGGGGTCCCGGGGTCAGCCAGTGATCCGCCTGCTGGAGGTTCTTATTATTACATTTTAATGCTTCTTCGGCGGGAACCTTTGGTACCACTCTCACACGGGCGACCAGAGAACGAAGGGGATATACGGCGCCTTCATAATCCGAGAGCGTCGGATTTTATGATTGAGGCGACGGCGAGACTAGGAAGACTGTTAGGCACGCAAAATGTCACCGTGATTGATACACCTTCCGAACACACCGCCATGTTATTGGAGTGGGCTGTCAACGGAGGACAGAGAAGAGCGGGCTTATCAACGGACGAGGGGCCTCCTCAGGCACGCCTCTTAGTTCGACTAGACTTACAGTATTCCACGTTGAGCCCGGAACGAGGGGAATCAGTATTACCGGTTTCGGCTGGTGGGAGTACAGTCAGGGAGCCTGTACACGTTTTCGATTTCACAGCATAAACTGACTATCATAGGTACAGATGGTAACTTCGTGGAACCCCTCAGAAGCGTTGATTACGTGTTTGTACACACGGGGGAGCGTTATGATTTTCTTTTAGAACCCGTAACGCCCGAAATCGCGAACAAAACACAGAACTTTCTTGTTTTGGCTGAAGACATGCTCAACAACGAAGGCTCTATCGCCGCAAAGAGTCCTTTTAACGCAGTAGGTGTTCTGCGTTACGGTCAAGGCAATCCTTCGCTCGCTGAATACGAGTATGTTCTCAATACTCCCTCTAGAAGATGCACCCCTCAGAATCTATGCCTTGCTTTGAATTGTCCGTTCAGAAACTACCACAGCGACAAGCACATCAACTGTATACCTGTGACCCAGCTGAGGCTACTGTTCCCTACGTCCCCCGACCAAGTCCCCGCTGACCCCGTCGCAGACCAACTTTTTTTCAACTTTGCCCTGAACGGTGAAAACAACTCGCCGTCCGTAAACGGTCGGAATTTTATTTTCCCAACTGGATCACTGCAAACGCAACCAGGGCAGCCGCTTGCGAAGTGTGCGCTCGGAAGGACGAGCTGTTTGAACCCACAAGAATGCGTGTGCTCCCACGTTCACGAGCTCAACAACACCAATCAGACGGTCCAGCTGGTCCTCAGCGCCCTCGACAGCAGCGGAGAGCACTCTATACATCTTCACGGACACTCCTTTCACGTGATAGCTATCGTCTACGGCGAGTACGATACGGACGGCAATCTAAAGGCTCCACAAGGGACATTGCATGCAACCCCGGCGACGCGAGATGCACGGCTCCCGGGTGGAAATCTGCACCGACCCCAGCAGCTGTCGCCCCGTGGACGGTTCGCAAGGACACCGTCGTTGTTCCCGCCGGCGGTTACGTCATCATTCGTTTTCGAAGCACCAACCCGGGTTGGTGGTTGATGCATTGTCACATGGAGGCGGATTTTGCAGGTGGAATGGCGGTCCTTTTCAACGAGCTAAGTTTCGCTCACCCGCGACCGCCTCCGGCCCTGGAAGTGCTGAAATGTGGCAGCTATGTACCAGTTCCTATCTTCGCTAGCTCATTACGGAACAGTCACCATGCAGGGGTTGAAGATCGGTTAGTAGAAGACAAGTCACGTGAATCATCGCACTCTCAACTGGCTTGCAAGATGCAGCAGCTTAATTATTTTTATCTCGTGTTTTGTGTCGTTCCAATATGAAAGATGCCGCCATCAAATTTGTTTATTTGCGTCTGCGTGTCATCAGCCAATATGCAGCATCTTGCTTCGCATTTATGCATGCATGTGGTATTAGCAGTTAAACAATGAAGATGATCAATATACGTCTCTTGTGCTGCTGCATGTGGACCAATAAGCATTGCGCAAAGCGTTCTTGGAAGTTCGAGCAAGATCAATTGTTTTTTGGAAACTATACACGTTAAGTACGTCTCCAGTAATTAACCGGCAAATTATCAATATTCATATAACACTAATCAACAATAATAATCATAATTATCATATTATTTCTATAAAACACAGACAACAGACTACCTTACAGTCCAACACAATTCATAATACACAAATTTGTGTCAACGTACACACAAGATGCTGACAAAATGCCATTAGGCAATGCACACATCTTCAAGACTTTGGGACCAAGCAGGCAACCAAATAGTAGTCACCACTGTCCCTGGATCTGCACACTGGCTTACTTGACTCTGAGGCAGCTTTGACTTCATCTACAGGGGTAGCAGCAGTCATCATTGCTTCGTCAATTGCCGATTGGTCAGGACCAGCAATGCCTCCTGTGATAATTCTTCTACGTACACTTTTGCATCAAATTCTGATTGGTCAGGACCAGCAAATGCTTCCTGCGACACCTCCTCTTCGTACACCATTTCGTCAAATACGGATTGGCTTGGTCCACCAAATGGCTCCTGTTCATCTACAGCAGCAGATACTTCTTGGCTCTGCACTGATTGGTCAGGACTGCCGAACACTTCTTGGACAGTAACAAGCCCAGGGCTACCACAACGTATCTGCGCCAGAGAGGCAGGGGGCGGGGGTTGGAGGACACTGAGCTCATTGAAGACCACAGCCATGCCCCCTTCCAGATCTGACTCAATGTGACAGTGCATTATGTACCACCCCGGGTTGTTGGCAAGGAAACGGATTATGGCGTACCCACCTGCTGGGATCACAACCGTATCTTTGCGTACCGTCTTGCTGGAAACGTTCACGGCAGGTGCACCCACTGACCACTGTGGAGCTGTGCAGGTTGCAGTGTTGCCACATGTGATGTCAGTGTTTGCCTTAGTAAGCACTTCTCCGGAATACTGACCGTAGTAGATACCCAGGACCTGGAAAGAGTGGCCGTGCAAGTGGATAGGGTGCTCCATCCCACGGACGTCAAGCGCACTCAGAACCACTGTACAGGCTTGTAGGCATTGTTCAGATCGTAAATGTATGTGCACACACACTCGCCTGACGAGCAGTTGATTGCTCCCAGCGCACACCTTTTCAGCTGAGTGGTTTTTGGCTGCGTCTGAAGAGAACCACTAGGAAAAACAAAGTTCCGTCCATTCACAGCTGGAGTCT
>JABACO010000020.1:7284043-7390645 GCA_013339895.1 Ephydatia muelleri
CTTTGCTTTTATGGCTTTGTGCTCTGCAGCTGTGTACAAAAGAAAGAGGCTAGCAAAAAGGGGCCCGTCTAAGCCCAAAAATTTATTCCAGCTGTTGTTTACAAAGCAGTTGCAGCTGACAGTTAAAAGCTTCTACAGTGCTATCCACACTTCAATATATGGGCAATCACTGTAGTATCCATGTACACAAGTACTTTTGATACTAATGTCTAGTAATGTTGTCCAGACATAGCCCTCTTAGTGAGTTTCCTTATAATTAAGCCTCCCCCCTTGTATGATATTTGGCTTCTTAGAGTCATTCAAAAATGAAAGAGCTTGCCACATCTTACACTATTCTCTTGCTTGTTTGTGTGATGATAATGAAGTAAGTTTGTGTGTAGACATTTATATTGTGTGTGGGAAAATTGACTGTTTTTTAGACCCTGCCCCAAAAGATGGCTTCAGGAGAGTCTGGACCCATTGTTTGGCTATCCTTCCCTAGTCAGGTTCAGCTGGGCAACTTGCACCACTATCCTTGACAACAAGGCACATGCTGTGAAGTGGTAAGCCATTAAGGTTTTCTTCTTTCATTCAGATCAGTTTGTTCAATGTGTCATTTAGGCCTGATGATGATGACTCTCAACCCATGGTAGCAGGATGTGCAAAGATCAGTCAATATTTTAAACAAAGTACAGCAGACTCAAACAGGAAGAGGCATCGTTTTTTTGAAGAAAGAGGACTTTGTATGCCATCAGATTCTAAATCTTCCCTAGTCTAAATATCTTAGCGAACGTGTGTGTTGCGTACATGTAGAGCATCTGCGTGGCTTGCTCGTGTTGTGCACATGGTATATTGATCGGTGGTGGCGTGTTGGGCGCGTGACGTCATTGTTTTGACAGAAAACATTCAACCCCGTCGTCATATTGATACGTTGCATGTTTTAGCGTCAGTCTGTCGCGAAGAACTCATCGTAAGTTTGGAGTACTTTTTACGGGGGTTAGAGCTATTGCGCCAAACATAACTTCTTGTTTTGTAGAGCAGAGACAAATCAGGCTTTTGCCTATGCATGATAACGTATCGTTTATTTTTCAGTTCACAGTACACACCATGGCTACTTTACAGTCCTTGAAAAACGCTGCTAGAATCCCACTCAGCGCGTGCTTATTGTCCTACTCTTCCTGCTCTTGTGATAGAACACATCATAGGGGACTGACCATGGCTAGCCTGGTCACTTTGCTACAGTGTGAAGAAGAGCGAAGGCATTCAGTTCATCACCTCTTACCAAACTGCCGCATTGCTGAAGGAAAAATTTCCCAACAGCATTGCCGTTCGCTCTTAGTCACCTTTTTTCAGTTCATATATTGTTTTCATTTGTGTACAACTCAAGGACCCTCCCGCTACTCAATGTGTGTGTACTGCTGATGTACCCGTGATGAAACGGATCTTTCACCAATATGTTCATTCGCTGTGATTTGTATAACATGAGTTGTGCTTATTGTAGTGCGCTTCCATGGATTTAGGGTGTACGCGTTTCATAATGATGGCTGATGAAGTGATAAGCACATACAATACAGTTTGTATGTTGATGTGTGAAGTCATAATTGTGTCACTGAATAACTTCATATGGCTTTAGGGACCCATTCATGCTTAATTAAATACACAATATCCCTCTATATCATTTCTGATCATTTCCAGGTCATTACGTTGCTTGCTCATGATAGGCTTTGAATCATCCCCAGAGCAGTGGAGATAAATGAGTAGGAGGAAGGGACAATCAGAGGATTGTTTGCAGTGGTTATCTGCAACATAATGTTTAGGACAATGCTTCATGCTGATATTGAAGAGAAGTGAATTCTGAAATGAGTCTGAGAGATGTTCCCATAATCTGTAGGGAAGTGATTTCAGCATTGTAATTAATAACGTACCTGAGAAGGAAGTGTGGATAATAGAGAGAACCTCAGATGATGATGGTGAGAGGTATGGGAGGGAGGGCTATGGATTGCTGAATGAGTATACCTGATTACATCTAGCTGGTACATATGCAGCCATTCTGAAGCAACAGCAATGAACTTCAATATCGAAACACTTAAACTAGTTTCATACCAATCAGCTACTTAAAAGGCTGCAACTCAAATGAATACGAGGGGTCAAAAGACATGTACTGATTACATGTACATACTGAAATTTATTGAGTTGCGTGCAACATGTTGCCTAGTCTCAAGTTTGATAAGTAAAACCACAATTGTTTTCTATTAAGCGCGCACCAACCTCTGTCGTTATAGCAGCTAGTATAGACAGACCACGGACAAACTCAGGTAATCCCGTATTGACTGCACTCGTGAGCACAATATCGATAGACTCAACGGACAACTGCACGCATACACGATGAGTAAACGGGCCGGATATATACGCTATTAGAGCTTTAATCATCGTCCAGCAAAAAATCGCGTTCAGCCACATGCAGCGGTGCCCCCCCAAAGCAACCCAAAACATTCCATACCAACCAAACTGCGTGTTCCATGAACTACGAGACGAGACGTACGCATCTGGGAGAAAATTGGCGGGGAAAAGGCCAAATTTCAATAATCATCTGGCTAAATATCGTTTGAAAGTGGAAATAACATGAATCCAGTTTTGGACTAAGCTGAGCTGACCTTGTCTTTACCCAGAAGTGTCTCTTCATGTGGCAAGAATGGTTGCTTGATAGGTGATGCATGCACAACACCCAGGGCCCTTGTGACCAGCACACTAGTCCGCATAGGGTATGTAGATGAAGTAGCCTTAGCTCCCTGCTTGCCAGTGGTTTGTAGACTGGAACAATCAGGTGAATGCATTCCATCATCCATGCGAGCAAGCTGGCCCCGCAGTCTGCCTGAAAAGTATTTGCTGAAGTGGTGTGGACGACTTTGGTTACATGGCAGAGCCGAGTGCAGAGATAGTGAAAATAAATAAGCAAAAGTATAAGTGACTTACATTACGCAGACTACATTTCTTTCTAGCACTCTATGCTTTAAAAAGAAGAAAAATCAAAACAAAATCCAACCATATTCCTTTGATCCTCCTCAATAGAGGATGCAGTGTCATTCCGGAAAGGTTCACACTTACTACATATTGCACAAATAATAGTTCGACACAACACGCGTATTGTTATAAACCCCCCCCCCCCCCCCCCCCCCCCCCCCCCCCCCCCCCCCCCCCCCCCCCCCCCCCCCGGCCTTCCCGGGAAGGTTCACACTTATGTTGACTCACTCGCCGCCATGTTTTTAGGTGTCCAAACTATTATTAACAAGTGGTCATGCGGATATCCTGCTATATTCGATCGCTGTGATCCATCTTTCCCTCTTAAAATCCATCCGATGGGATACGAAACAGGCGTATATCTTCGTTGTTTTTTCAGTATGCCCATCAGAGCGCTTTGCATCCCTCTATACTTTGCGTATGTCATTGAGGTACCAGAGCAATAAATTGATCTGTATTTGATATCATGATTGCTTAATATATAGTCTTGTATGTAAAAAACAGTGGAAATTGTATGTACCCAGTCAGTGGTCACACTGACGCGCATGCGCAGCTTCTGTGCTGCACGCGCAGCTTCTCCGCATGCGCAGCTTCTCCAACGCGAACATTAATTATGTAACTGTCTGCATTAAAAGATTTCTCAAACGCTTTAGTGTTTTTTTTTTCGCCACTAGTGTTGCACTTCAAACTAGTAACGAGATTTTCGGAAAAGCAAAAGAAATTTGAACGGAGAGTACAGAAAATGGATGTTTTACCAAGGTTGCCTTCTGACATCGTCAGAGCGCCTTTCCAGAAGAGCCGACACCAGAATGGTTGCTGATAGCGTCCAAACGTGATGCCAAACTGAAAGGTGACAGAAGCGCTGTTGCAGAAGCAATGCGTTTCTTGAAAGAGGCCGACCCGCACTACTATAACAGCCTAGTAGAAAGGCACACGAAGAACCGTGTCCGAGCAAAAGCCCGTGGCGGCAACGAATGTTAAGCGAAAAGGGGGTTTAATTGCGGACGACGGCACGGTGTATGTCCACAAGTCCGAGAAGATGGAAGGAAAGAAAGCTCAACGGATAATTGAGGAAAGAGAGGCAAAGCTGGCGGAGATAGTGAACGCGGGAGAACGAACGGTTGGAACACCTTAGGCAAGCAATCCGCTCAGGGAACGTCATATACACGCCAGAAGGCATTTTTGAAATCAGGACCTGCAGAGGCTGTGGCAGTATTTGCCAAAAGGTTCAGTTGGATGAAAGCCATGCCCTGGTTCGATAATGGCATCGAATCTTTTCCATGACGCTACCAAATCCAGAGAAGCTGCGCATGCGCAAACGAAACTGGTTGATGTTAAGGTTAGTAACACTTTGCTTGAATGGAAAACTACTGTTATAGTTTTTCTGCTATTTTCCGTAGGTGCCATACAAAGTAGGAGCCACTCATGTGTCGAAGAAGTCGTCGAGTGCTTCGCGACTACCATCTATTGTAAAGCCTCAAGGAGGAAATGCCGATACAAATGCGACAACGTCCATGCCCGCTCTCAAACCTGGCAAGAAGAGTGCTGGTGCCAGTTCTGTTGTTGACTTGCTTGACTCGGTTCAACGCACTAAGCTCAGAGAGATGTTGAAGCAGGAAGAAGAAACCTTGAAGAAATGATTGAAATGGAACATCAGCAAGCATGGAAGGCTGAACAGTGAGTTCGTTTTTTGCTTGTATAATAGGTACGCACATTACCATTGGTCGCTTTACCCTCTATAGAAAAGAAAAGCAAGCGGCAGAGCGCACCTCTCGCCGTGCTTCAATGCTCAAGGCGGAGTTAGAAGCCGAGAGGAAGCGGAACCTTATCGAAAGGAAGCGAAAGGTTGCCCTACAAGCTCTAGTAACGGAATGCGAGGTTAGCAACGGCACGCTAATTCAGGGGGGGACTAGCATACCTTGTCGAGGATAGAGAAGAGCATACAGAGCGTGGTACTCAGAACATGGCTATTTCTATTTCCCCCCCTTTTCGTTACAAACGATATTTTAGGGTGCTACAGTAAAATAAAAAGGGTGTCTCCAGTGGCTATCTCACAAATACTAGTCTCTATTAGGTTTTGGTATAATACATTGAATTAACCTTTGAGAATCGCTCAGATAACCACTCTATTATATGTAGAATGTGCAAAGTAGTTGAAAATGGTTATTGTTGGGGATTGTGATTACAACTAGCCAGGTGCATCATCATTCCCGCAAGCATTGAGGGTTCTGATGACAATTGTAGATGATAGCTTGTGCTGAATGGGTGACACTGGGGTAGTGGATGAGAAAGTTTTCTAATTCATCACTTATGTCTTGCGGTCTGGGGTTTACCTCTACAATTAAGGGGTTAACCTCGAATAGTAAAAGCTTGAATTACTAGCAAATAAATTATCATTGGAAGATTACCATGTTTGTTTATCTACCTTTGCCTAAGAGATGACTGCATTTTATAACACAAATATCTTAGACTTTTATGAATGGTTAAATCAAATGTTTGCGCCAACCAGAGTTAATATAAGCACGCGCGGTTTTTTTGATACATTATTGTTAATGGTAAGTGCTAAATAGATTGACTGTTTGCTCTTACAATTGGTAGAATTTTTTAAATCCATATTGTAAAAATGAACCATGAATTTCAACATCAAAAATGTACGGGGTTAACTCCTAATTTTCAGAGTTAACTCCGTTATGGACCGCAAGACATTATACGACTTTTGGCAAGCCTAGTTTCAACCACTGGCCACATACAGCATCCATTCTATGCATGAATTTCCATATACACCCTGTACCCCTCCAACTTGGAAGTAATAGAAAATCTCTTTTCTTCCTGTATACTGCAGAAATGGACCAAAATGAGGGACGAGGATAACAAAGCAAGCAATGAAATTACACAAATAAAAAGGGTCAGTACCATATGTGATGCAATTTTGAGGACCTAAATTATGTCATGTTCTTCATTTAAGCAGAGAGTAGAGAGAGCATTGAAAATGGGTGTCAAGACATTGCAATCAGTCAGTAAGACACAAACACACTCTCTCAAATCAGAGGACTCTCCTACATCAGTCAAAAGTTCAGCACTATCTTCTTCCAAACCAGAGGAGGTTTCAGTATCAGTCAGCAATACTGCCATGCCAGTAACAATCAGCAATGCAAGAGTAAATTCTCCCAAATTTGAGGATGTTGCAGTATCAATCAGCAATTCGGCTGTACCAGTATCAGTCAGCAAGACAAGAGCACATTCTCCCAAACCTGAGGAAGTCCCCATTGTAGTCGACAATTCAGCAGTATCTTTATCCAAGCCTGGCAGAGTTCAAGCATCAGTCAGTAAGTCAAGTCCTCACACTCGCAAATCAAAAGAAGTTTCCGTAGCAGCCAACAGTTCTTCCAAGCCTGATGCAGTTCTGCAATCAGTTATCAACACAAGAACACATTCTCCAAAATCAGGGGAAGACCCTGCACCAGTTAAAAATTCAGCAGTGTCTTCTTCCAAGCCTGAGGACATTGCAATATCAACCAGCTGTTCGACTGTACAAGCATCAGACAGCCAGGCAACAACAAATTCTTCCAGACGAGAGAAAGAAGTTCCAGCATCATTCAGCAAGACTAAAACATGTTCTCCCAAATCAGAAGGAGTACCAGTATCAGTCAGCAAGGCAAGAGCACAATCAGAGGATGTTACAGCATCAGTCAGCAATTCGGCTGTACCAGTATCAGTCAGCAAGGGAAGAGCTCATTCTCCCAAATCAGAGGATTTTTCTACAGCAGTCAGTAATTCAGCAGTGCATTCTTCCAAGCCAGAGAAAGTTCCAATATCAGTCAGCAATTCTGCTGTAGTCAGCAAGGCAAGAATACATTTTCCCAAACCAGAGGAAGTGCCAGTATCAGCCAGCAATTCTGCTGTACCAGTATCAAGCAGCCAGGCAAGAGCAAGTTCACCAAAATCAGAGGAAGTGCCAGTATCAGTCAGCCAGGCAAGAGCACATTCTCTCAAATTGGATGCCATTTCTACACCAGTCAAAATGTTAGAAGTCCGGCCTTCCAGCCCTGAGGAAATAACAGTATCAGTCAGCAATTCTGCTGTACCAGTATCGATCAGCCAGGCAAGAACACATTCACCCAACTCAGAGGAAGTGCCAGTATCAGTCAACAAGCCAAGAGTACATTCTCTCAACATTTCCACACCAGTCAAAATGTTAGGCCAGCCTTCCAGTCCTGAGGAAATAACAGTATCAGTCAGCAATTCAGCTGTACCATTATCAAGCAGCCAGGCAAGAGCACATTCTCCCAAATCAGAGGAAGTGCCTGTATCAGTCAGCAAGGCAAGAGCACAATCAGAGGATGTTACAGCATCAGTTAGCAATTCTGCTGTACCAGTATCAGTCAGCAAGGGAAGAGCTCATTCTCCCCAATCAGAAGATTTTTCTACAGCAGTCAGCAATTCAGCAGTGCATTCTTCCAAGCCAGAGGAAGTTCCAGTATCAGTCAGCAATTCTGCTGTACCAGTATCAAGCAGCCAGGTACGAGCAAGTTCACCCAAATCAGAGGAAGTTCTAGTACCAGTCAGCAATTCAGCTGTACCATTATCAGACAGCAAGGCGAGAATACATTCTCCCAAACCAGAGGAAGTGCCAGTATCAGCCAGCAATGCTAGAGTACATTCTCCCAAATCGGATGACATTTCCACACCAGTCGAAATGTTAGAAGTCCGGCCTTCCAGTCCTGAGGAAATAACAGTATCACTCAGCAATTCTGCTGTACCAGTATCAGTCAACAAGCCAAGAGTACATTCTCTCAAGTCTGATGACATTTCCACACCAGTCAAAATGTTAGGCCAGCCTTCCAGTCCTGAGGAAATAACAGTATCAGTCAGCAATTCAGCTGTACCATTATCAAGCAGCCAGGCAAGAGCACATTCTCCCAAATCAGAGGAAGTGCCTGTATCAGTCAGCAAGGCAAGAGCACAATCAGAGGATGTTACGGCATCAGTTAGCAATTCGGCTGTACTAGTATCAGTCAGCAAGGGAAGAGCTCATTCTCCCAAATCAGAGGATTTTTCTACAGCAGTCAGCAATTCAGCAGTGCATTCTTCCAAGCCAGAGAAAGTTCTAGTATCAGTCAGCAATTCTGCTGTAGTCAGCAAGGCAAGAATACATTTTCCCAAACCAGAGGAAGTGCCAGTATCAGCCAGCAATTCTGCTGTACCAGTATCAAGCAGCCAGGTACGAGCAAGTTCACCCAAATCAGAGGAAGTTCTAGTACCAGTCAGCAATTCAGCTGTACCATTATCAGACAGCAAGGCGAGAATACATTCTCCCAAACCAGAGGAAGTGCCAGTATCAGCCAGCAATGCTAGAGTACATTTTCCCAAATCGGATGACATTTCCACACCAGTCGAAATGTTAGAAGTCCGGCCTTCCAGTCCTGAGGAAATAACAGTATCACTCAGCAATTCTGCTGTACCAGTATCAGTCAACAAGCCAAGAGTACATTCTCTCAAGTCTGATGGCATTTCCACACCAGTCAAAATGTTAGGCCAGCCTTCCAGTCCTGAGGAAATAACAGTATCAGTCAGCAATTCAGCTGTACCATTATCAAGCAGCCAGGCAAGAGCACATTCTCCCAAATCAGAGGAAGTGCCTGTATCAGTCAGCAAGGCAAGAGCACAATCAGAGGATGTTACGGCATCAGTTAGCAATTCGGCTGTACCAGTATCAGTCAGCAAGGGAAGAGCTCATTCTCCCAAATCAGAGGATTTTTTCTACAGCAGTCAGCAATTCAGCAGTGCATTCTTCCAAGCCAGAGAAAGTTCCAGTATCAGTCAGCAATTCTGCTGTAGTCAGCAAGGCAAGAATACATTTTCCCAAACCAGAGGAAGTGCCAGTATCAGCCAGCAATTCTGCTGTACCAGTATCAAGCAGCCAGGTACGAGCAAGTTCACCCAAATCAGAGGAAGTTCTAGTACCAGTCAGCAATTCAGCTGTACCATTATCAGACAGCAAGGCGAGAATACATTCTCCCAAACCAGAGGAAGTGCCAGTATCAGCCAGCAATGCTAGAGTACATTCTCCCAAATCGGATGACATTTCCACACCAGTCGAAATGTTAGAAGTCCGGCCTTCCAGTCCTGAGGAAATAACAGTATCACTCAGCAATTCTGCTGTACCAGTATCAGTCAACAAGCCAAGAGTACATTCTCTCAAGTCTGATGGCATTTCCACACCAGTCAAAATGTTAGGCCAGCCTTCCAGTCCTGAGGAAATAACAGTATCAGTCAGCAATTCAGCTGTACCATTATCAAGCAGCCAGGCAAGAGCACATTCTCCCAAATCAGAGGAAGTGCCAGTATCAGTCAGCAACGCAAGAGCACATTCTCTCAAATCGGATGACATTTCCACACCAGTCAAAATGTTAGAAGTTCAACCTTCCAGTCCTGAGGAAATAACAGTATCACTCAGCAATTCTGCTGTACTAGTATCGAGCAGCCAGGCAAGAACACATTCCCCCCAAATCAGAGGAAGTGTCAGCATCAGTCAACAATTCTGCTGTACCAGTATCAGTCAGCAAGGCAAGAGCACATTCTCACAAACCACAGGAAGTTCCCACAACAATCAGCAATTCGGCAGTGCATTGTAATGGATGTGAGAATATGTCTATGTGTTCAGGGCCATTATCTATGTTGACTTCTGTAGTTTTGTCTAAAAGCAGCAACCATTTGCTTCCATATGAAGATGACTCTGAAATAACAGCATACGTGAATGTCCCTTCATTTAAATCATTGCACAACTATGATGAAAGCCCTGCCTCACCACTAAAAGCGCCAATTGTTTCTTCTAACCTGTGTGTTGCAAATGACACAACTCTTTTATCCCGTGATGGAGCTGTTCATCCCTCTATCTCACAACCTCTAATGGTAGAAGAAGTTACAACATTGGCAACACTTTATAATGAAGCCAAAGTCCAACTACCAGAGATTGAAGTAAGAGTGCAATCCCCTGAATCAGGGAATATTCTGGTATCAGTCATCAAGGAACATTCCCCCAAAGTAGATCTACATGTAGATGTAGATTCAGTGTCTGATTCTGGTACAGCTGCTGCTGCAAACACAGTAAATAGCAACCATTTGCTTCCCTATAAAGATGGCTCTGAATTAACTGCTACTGTAAACATGCCTTCATTCCAATCCTTTGGATCCACGCATACCTCTGCGACAGCCTCTCTTTCAGCACTGGAACAGGCAATTGTTCCTTCAAGCCACTGGTTTTGGAATCCAGTATATAACAACACTCTTTCGTCAAACAACAGGGCTGTTTATTCACCAATATTAGAATCCTCCAAGTCAGAAGAAGTTCTAGGATCAGTCAGTGACGGCAAAATGGACTTACGTAGGTCAGGAGAAATTCATGAATCAGTCAGTGAAATGACAATTACATCAATCAGCAAGGAAAAAACATATTCTTATAAATCTGAAGACATTCCCAAACAGGCCAACAATTCAGCAGTGTCTTCTACACTTAAGGATATGCATTCTTCCAAACCAGAAGATGTTCCAGTATCAACAAACAATTCTGTTGTACCAGTATCAGTCAGCAAGGCAAGAGCAAATTCTCCACAGCAGCCTGAGGAAGTTTCATTATCAGTCAGCAAGGAAAGAACACATTCTTCAAAGCCTGGGGAAATTACAGTATCAATCAGCAAGGCAAGAGTCCATTCTCCCAAGTCTGAGGATGTTTTAGTATCAGTCAGCAAGGCAAGAGCACATTCTCCCAAGTCTGAGGAAATTCCAGCAAATTCTCCCAAGTCTGAGGAAGTTCAAGTATCAGTCAGCCAGGCAAGAGCACATTCTTCAAAGCCTGAGGATGTTTCACTATCAGTCAGTAATTTGATTGTGCCAGTATCAGTCAGCAAGGCTAGATCAGATTCTAACAAATCCGAGGAGGTTTCCATACCAATCCACAATTCAGTAGTTCATTCTTCCAAGCCAGAGGAAGTTTCAGTATCAACCAGCAATTCAGCTGTACCAGTATCAGTCAGCAAGGCAAGAGCACATTCTCCCCAGTCTGAGGAAATTCCAGCAAATTCTCTCAAGTCTGAGGAAGTTTCAATATCAGTCAGCCAGGCAAGAGCACATTCTCCCAAGTCTGAGGAAGTTCAAGTATCAGTCAGCAAGGCAAGAGCACATTCTTCAAAGCCTGAGGATGTTTCACTATCAGTCAGTAATTTGATCGTGCCAGTATCAGTCAGCAAGGCTAGATCAGATTCTCACAAATCCGAGGTTTCCATATCAATCCACAATTCAGTAGTTCATTCTTCCAAGCCAGAGGAAGTTTCAGTATCAACCAGTAATTCAGCTGTACCAGTATCAGTCAGCAAGGCAAGAGCACATTCCCCCAAGTCTGAGGAAGTTTCAGTATCAGTCAGCAAGGCAAGGGCACATTCTCCCAAGTCTGAGGAAGTTCCAGTATCAGTCAGCAAGACAAGAGCACATTCTCCCAAGTCTGAGGAAGTTCCAGTATCAGTCAGCAAGGCAAGAGCACATTCTCCCAAGTCTGAGGAAGTGTCAGTATCAGTCAGCAAGACTAGAACAGATTCTAACAAATCAGAGGAAGTTTCCATACCAATCAATAACTCAGAACTTCATTCTTCCAAGCCAGAGGATGTTTCAGTATCAACCAGCAATTCAGCTGTACCAGTATCAGTCAGCAAGGCAAGAGCACATTCTCCCAAGTCTGAGGAAGTGTCAGTATCAGTCAGCAAGACTAGAACAGATTCTAACAAATCAGAGGAAGTTTCCATAATAATCAATAACTCAGAACTTCATTCTTCCAAGCCAGAGGAAGTTTCAGTATCAACCAGCAATTCAGCTGTACCAGTATCAGTCAGCAAGGCAAGAGCATATTCTCCCAAGTCTGAGGAAATTTCAGTATCAGTCAGCAAGGCAAGAGCACAATCTCTCAAGCCTGAGGAAGTTCCAGTATCAATCAGCAATGCAAGAGCACATTCTCCCAAGTCTGAGGAAGTGTCAGTATCAGTCAGCAAGACTAGAACAGATTCTAACAAATCAGAGGAAGTTTCCATACCAATCAACAACTCAGAACTTCATTCTTCCAAGCCAGAGGAAGTTTCAGTATCAACCAGCAATTCAGCTGTACCAGTATCAGTCAGCCAGGCAAGAGCACATTCTTCAAAGCCTGAGGAAGTTCCAGTATCAGTCAGCAAGGCAAGAGCACATTCTTCAAAGCCTGAGGATGTTTCACTATCAGTCAGTAATTTGATTGTGCCAGTATCAGTCAGCAAGGCTAGATCAGATTCTAACAAATCCGAGGAGGTTTCCATACCAATCCACAATTCAGTAGTTCATTCTTCCAAGCCAGAGGAAGTTTCAGTATCAACCAGCAATTCAGCTGTACCAGTATCAGTCAGCAAGGCAAGAGCACATTCTCCCCAGTCTGAGGAAATTCCAGCAAATTCTCTCAAGTCTGAGGAAGTTTCAATATCAGTCAGCCAGGCAAGAGCACATTCTCCCAAGTCTGAGGAAGTTCAAGTATCAGTCAGCAAGGCAAGAGCACATTCTTCAAAGCCTGAGGATGTTTCACTATCAGTCAGTAATTTGATCTTGCCAGTATCAGTCAGCAAGGCTAGATCAGATTCTCACAAATCCGAGGTTTCCATATCAATCCACAATTCAGTAGTTCATTCTTCCAAGCCAGAGGAAGTTTCAGTATCAACCAGTAATTCAGCTGTACCAGTATCAGTCAGCAAGGCAAGAGCACATTCCCCCAAGTCTGAGGAAGTTTCAGTATCAGTCAGCAAGGCAAGGGCACATTCTCCCAAGTCTGAGGAAGTTCCAGTATCAGTCAGCAAGACAAGAGCACATTTTCCCAAGTCTGAGGAAGTTCCAGTATCAGTCAGCAAGGCAAGAGCACATTCTCCCAAGTCTGAGGAAGTGTCAGTATCAGTCAGCAAGACTAGAACAGATTCTAACAAATCAGAGGAAGTTTCCATACCAATCAATAACTCAGAACTTCATTCTTCCAAGCCAGAGGAAGTTTCAGTATCAACCAGCAATTCAGCTGTACCAGTATCAGTCAGCAAGGCAAGAGCACATTCTCCCAAGTCTGAGGAAGTGTCAGTATCAGTCAGCAAGACTAGAACAGATTCTAACAAATCAGAGGAAGTTTCCATAATAATCAATAACTCAGAACTTCATTCTTCCAAGCCAGAGGAAGTTTCAGTATCAACCAGCAATTCAGCTGTACCAGTATCAGTCAGCAAGGCAAGAGCATATTCTCCCAAGTCTGAGGAAATTTCAGTATCAGTCAGCAAGGCAAGAGCACAATCTCTCAAGCCTGAGGAAGTTCCAGTATCAATCAGCAATGCAAGAGCACATTCTCCCAAGTCTGAGGAAGTGTCAGTATCAGTCAGCAAGACTAGAACAGATTCTAAAAAATCAGAGGAAGTTTCCATACCAATCAACAACTCAGAACTTCATTCTTCCAAGCCAGAGGAAGTTTCAGTATCAACCAGCAATTCAGCTGTACCAGTATCAGTCAGCAAGGCAAGAGCACATTCTCCCAAGTCTGAGGAAATTTCAGTATCAGTCAGCAAGGCAAGAGCACATTCTCCCAAGTCTGAGGAAATTTCAGTATCAGTCAGCAAGGCAAGAGCACAATCTCCCAAGCCTGAGGAAGTTCCAGTATCAGTCAGCAAGGCAAGAGCACATTCTCCCAAGTCTGAGGAAGTTTCAGTATCAGTCAGCAAGACAAGAGCACATTCTCCCAAGTCTGAGGAAATTCCAGCAAATTCTCCCAAGTCTGAGGAAGTTCCAGTATCAGTCAGCAAGGCAAGAGCACAATCTCCCAAGTCTGAGGAAGTTCCAGTATCAGTCAGCAATGCAAGAGCACATTCTCCCAAGTCTGAGGAAGTGTCAGTATCAGTCAGCAAGACTAGAACAGATTCTAACAAATCAGAGGAAGTTTCCATACCAATCAACAACTCAGAACTTCATTCTTCCAAGCCAGAGGAAGTTTCAGTATCAACCAGCAATTCAGCTGTACCAGTATCAGTCAGCAAGGCAAGAGCACATTCTCCCAAGTCTGAGGAAGTGTCAGTATCAGTCAGCAAGACTAGAACAGATTCTAACAAATCAGAGGAAGTTTCCATAATAATCAATAACTCAGAACTTCATTCTTCCAAGCCAGAGGAAGTTTCAGTATCAACCAGCAATTCAGCTGTACCAGTATCAGTCAGCAAGGCAAGAGCATATTCTCCCAAGTCTGAGGAAATTTCAGTATCAGTCAGCAAGGCAAGAGCACAATCTCTCAAGCCTGAGGAAGTTCCAGTATCAATCAGCAATGCAAGAGCACATTCTCCCAAGTCTGAGGAAGTGTCAGTATCAGTCAGCAAGACTAGAACAGATTCTAATAAATCAGAGGAAGTTTCCATACCAATCAACAAATCAGAACTTCATTCTTCCAAGCCAGAGGAAGTTTCAGTATCAACCAGCAATTCAGCTGTACCAGTATCAGTCAGCAAGGCAAGAGCACATTCTCCCAAGTCTGAGGAAATTTCAGTATCAGTCAGCAAGGCAAGAGCACATTCTCCCAAGTCTGAGGAAATTTCAGTATCAGTCAGCAAGGCAAGAGCACAATCTCCCAAGCCTGAGGAAGTTCCAGTATCAGTCAGCAAGGCAAGAGCACATTCTCCCAAGTCTGAGGAAGTTTCAGTATCAGTCAGCAAGACAAGAGCACATTCTCCCAAGTCTGAGGAAATTCCAGCAAATTCTCCCAAGTCTGAGGAAGTTCCAGTATCAGTCAGCAAGGCAAGAGCACAATCTCCCAAGCCTGAGGAAGTTCCAGTATCAGTCAGCAATGCAAGAGCACATTCTCCCAAGTCTGAGGAAGTGTCAGTATCAGTCAGCAAGACTAGAACAGATTCTAACAAATCAGAGGAAGTTTCCATACCAATCAACAACTCAGAACTTCATTCTTCCAAGCCAGAGGAAGTTTCAGTATCAACCAGCAATTCAGCTGTACCAGTATCAGTCAGCAAGGCAAGAGCACATTCTCCCAAGTCTGAGGAAGTGTCAGTATCAGTCAGCAAGACTAGAACAGATTCTAACAAATCAGAGGAAGTTTCCATAATAATCAATAACTCAGAACTTCATTCTTCCAAGCCAGAGGAAGTTTCAGTATCAACCAGCAATTCAGCTGTACCAGTATCAGTCAGCAAGGCAAGAGCATATTCTCCCAAGTCTGAGGAAATTTCAGTATCAGTCAGCAAGGCAAGAGCACAATCTCTCAAGCCTGAGGAAGTTCCAGTATCAATCAGCAATGCAAGAGCACATTCTCCCAAGTCTGAGGAAGTGTCAGTATCAGTCAGCAAGACTAGAACAGATTCTAATAAATCAGAGGAAGTTTCCATACCAATCAACAAATCAGAACTTCATTCTTCCAAGCCAGAGGAAGTTTCAGTATCAACCAGCAATTCAGCTGTACCAGTATCAGTCAGCAAGGCAAGAGCACATTCTCCCAAGTCTGAGGAAATTTCAGTATCAGTCAGCAAGGCAAGAGCACATTCTCCCAAGTCTGAGGAAATTTCAGTATCAGTCAGCAAGGCAAGAGCACAATCTCCCAAGCCTGAGGAAGTTCCAGTATCAGTCAGCAAGGCAAGAGCACATTCTCCCAAGTCTGAGGAAGTTTCAGTATCAGTCAGCAAGACAAGAGCACATTCTCCCAAGTCTGAGGAAATTCCAGCAAATTCTCCCAAGTCTGAGGAAGTTCCAGTATCAGTCAGCAAGGCAAGAGCACAATCTCCCAAGCCTGAGGAAGTTCCAGTATCAGTCAGCAATGCAAGAGCACATTCTCCCAAGTCTGAGGAAGTGTCAGTATCAGTCAGCAAGACTAGAACAGATTCTAACAAATCAGAGGAAGTTTCCATACCAATCAACAACTCAGAACTTCATTCTTCCAAGCCAGAGGAAGTTTCAGTATCAACCAGCAATTCAGCTGTACCAGTATCAGTCAGCAAGGCAAGAGCACATTCTCCCAAGTCTGAGGAAATTTCAGTATCAGTCAGCAAGGCAAGAGCACAATCTCCCAAGTCTGAGGAAGTTTCAGTATCAGTCAGCAAGACAAGAGCACATTCTCCCAAGTCTGAGGAAATTCCAGCAAATTCTCCCAAGTCTGAGGAAGTTCCAGTATCAGTCAGCAAGGCAAGAGCACAATCTCCCAAGCCTGAGGAAGTTCCAGTATCAGTCAGCAATGCAAGAGCACATTCTCCCAAGTCTGAGGAAGTGTCAGTATCAGTCAGCAAGACTAGAACAGATTCTAACAAATCAGAGGAAGTTTCCATACCAATCAACAACTCAGAACTTCATTCTTCCAAGCCAGAGGAAGTTTCAGTATCAACCAGCAATTCAGCTGTACCAGTATCAGTCAGCAAGGCAAGAGCACATTCTCCCAAGTCTGAGGAAGTGTCAGTATCAGTCAGCAAGACTAGAACAGATTCTAACAAATCAGAGGAAGTTTCCATAATAATCAATAACTCAGAACTTCATTCTTCCAAGCCAGAGGAAGTTTCAGTATCAACCAGCAATTCAGCTGTACCAGTATCAGTCAGCAAGGCAAGAGCATATTCTCCCAAGTCTGAGGAAATTTCAGTATCAGTCAGCAAGGCAAGAGCACAATCTCTCAAGCCTGAGGAAGTTCCAGTATCAATCAGCAATGCAAGAGCACATTCTCCCAAGTCTGAGGAAGTGTCAGTATCAGTCAGCAAGACTAGAACAGATTCTAATAAATCAGAGGAAGTTTCCATACCAATCAACAAATCAGAACTTCATTCTTCCAAGCCAGAGGAAGTTTCAGTATCAACCAGCAATTCAGCTGTACCAGTATCAGTCAGCAAGGCAAGAGCACATTCTCCCAAGTCTGAGGAAATTTCAGTATCAGTCAGCAAGGCAAGAGCACATTCTCCCAAGTCTGAGGAAATTTCAGTATCAGTCAGCAAGGCAAGAGCACAATCTCCCAAGCCTGAGGAAGTTCCAGTATCAGTCAGCAAGGCAAGAGCACATTCTCCCAAGTCTGAGGAAGTTTCAGTATCAGTCAGCAAGACAAGAGCACATTCTCCCAAGTCTGAGGAAATTCCAGCAAATTCTCCCAAGTCTGAGGAAGTTCCAGTATCAGTCAGCAAGGCAAGAGCACAATCTCCCAAGCCTGAGGAAGTTCCAGTATCAGTCAGCAATGCAAGAGCACATTCTCCCAAGTCTGAGGAAGTGTCAGTATCAGTCAGCAAGACTAGAACAGATTCTAACAAATCAGAGGAAGTTTCCATACCAATCAACAACTCAGAACTTCATTCTTCCAAGCCAGAGGAAGTTTCAGTATCAACCAGCAATTCAGCTGTACCAGTATCAGTCAGCAAGGCAAGAGCACATTCTCCCAAGTCTGAGGAAATTTCAGTATCAGTCAGCAAGGCAAGAGCACATTCTCCCAAGTCTGAGGAAATTTCAGTATCAGTCAGCAAGGCAAGAGCACAATCTCCCAAGCCTGAGGAAGTTCCAGTGTCAGTCAGCAAGGCAAGAGCACATTCTCCCAAGTCTGAGGAAATTCCAGCAAATTCTCCCAAGTCTGAGGAAGTTCCAGTATCAGTCAGCCAGGCAAGAGCACATTCTTCAAAGCCTGAGGATGTTTCGCTATCAGTCAGTAATTTGATCGTGCCAGTATCAGTCAGCAAGGCTAGATCAGATTCTAACAAATCCAAGGAGGTTTCCATACCAATCCACAATTCAGTAGTTCATTCTTCCAAGCCAGAGGAAGTTTCAGTATCAACCAGCATTTCAGTCTTACCAGTATCAGTCAGCAAGACAAGAGCACATTCTCCCAAGTCTGAGGAAGTTCCAGTATCAGCCAGCAAGGCAAGAGCACAATTATCTAAGTCTGAGGAAGTTTCAGTTTCAGTCAGCAAGGCAAGAGCACATTCTCCCAAGCCTGAGGAAGTTTCAGAATCAGTCAGCAAGGAAAGAGCACATTCTCCCAAGTCTGAGGAAGTTTCAGTATCAGCCAGCAATGAAAGGGCACATTCTCCCAAGTCTGAGGAAGTTTCAGTATCAGTCAGCAAGGAAAGATCACATTCTCCCAAGTCTGAGGAAGTTTCAGTATCAGCCAGCAAGGCAAGAACAGATTCTAACAAATCAGAGGAAGTTTCCATACCAATCAACAACTCAGAACTTCATTCTTCCAAGCCAGAGGAAGTTTCAGTATCAACCAGCAATTCAGCTGTACCAGTATCAGTCAGCAAGGCAAGAGCACATTCTCCCCAGTCTGAGGAAATTCCAGTAAATTCTCTCAAGTCTGAGGAAGTTTCAATATCAGTCAGCAAGGCAAGAGCACATTCTCCCAAGTCTGAGGAAGTTCCAGTATCAGTCAGCAAGGCAAGAGCACATTCTCCCAAGTCTGAGGAAGTTTCAGTATCGGTCAGTAACAAATCAGAGGAAGTTTCCATACCAATCAACAACTCAGAACTTCATTCTTCCAAGCCAGAGGAAGTTTCAGTATCAACTAGCAATTCAGCTGTACCAGTATCAGTCAGCAAGGCAAGAGCACAATCTCCCAAGCCTGAGGAAGTTCCAGTATCAGTCAGCCAGGCAAGAGCACATTCTTCAAAGCCTGAGGAAGTTTCACTATCAGTCAGTAATTTGATCGTGCCAGTATCAGTCAGCAAGGCTAGATCAGATTTTAACAAATCCGAGGAGGTTTCCATACCAATCCACAATTCAGTAGTTCATTCTTCCAAGCCAGAGGAAGTTTCAGTATCAACCAGCAATTCAGCTGTACCAGTATCAGTCAGCAAGGCAAGAGCACATTCCCCCAAGTCTGAGGAAGTTTCAGTATCAGCCAGCAAGGCAAGAGCACAATCTCCCAAGCCTGAGGAAGTTCCAGTATCAGTCAGCAAGGCAAGGGCACATTCTCCCACATCTGAGGAAGTTTCAGTATCAGTCAGCAAGGCAAGAACACAATCTCCCAAGTCTGAGGAAGTTTCAGTATCAGTCAGCAAGGAAAGGGCACATTCTCCCAAGTCTGAGGAAGTTCCAGTATCAGTCAGCAAGGCAAGGGCACATTCTCCCAAGTCTGAGGAAGTTCTAGTATCAGTCAGCAAGGCAAGAGCACATTCTCCCAAATCTGAGGAAGTTCCAGTATCAGTCAGCAAAGCAAGAGCACATTCTCCCAAGTCTGAGGAAGTTTCAGTATCAATCAGCAAGGCTAGAACACATTCTAACAAATCAGAGGAAGTTTCCATACCAATCAACAACTCAGAATTTCATTCTTCCAAGCCAGAGGAAGTTTCAGTATCAACCAGCAATTCAGCTGTACCAGTATCAGTCAGCAAGGCTAGAACACATTCTCCCAAGTCTGAGGAAGTTCCAGTATCAGTCAGCAAGGCAAGGGCACATTCTCCCAAGTCTGAGGAAGTTCTAGTATCAGTCAGCAAGGCAAGAGCATATTCTCCCAAGTCTGAGGAAGTTCCAGTATCAGTCAGCAAGGCAAGAGCACATTCTCCCAAGTCTGAGGAAGTTCCAGTATCAGTCAGCAAAGCAAGAGCACATTCTCTCAAGTCTGAGGAAGTTTCAGTATCAATCAGCAAGGCTAGAACACATTCTAACAAATCAGAGGAAGTTTCCATACCAATCAACAACTCAGAATTTCATTCTTCCAAGCCAGAGGAAGTTTCAGTATCAACGAGCAATTCAGCTGTACCAGTATCAGTCAGCAAGGCAAGAGCACATTCTCCCCAGTCTGAGGAAATTCCAGCAAAATCTCCCATATCTGAGGAAGTTTCAGTATCAGTCAGCAAGGCTAGAACACATTCTCCCAAGTCTGAGGAAGTTCCAGTATCAGTCAGCAAGGCAAGAGCACATTCTCCCAAGCCTGAGGAAGTTCCAGTATCAGCCAGCAAGGCAAGAGCACATTCTCCCAAGTCTGAAGAAGTTTCATTATCAGTCAGCAAGGCAAGAGCATATTCTCCCCAGTCTGAGAATGTTTCGGTATCAGTCAGCAAGGCAAGAGCACATTCTCCCAAGTCTGAGGAAGTTTCAGTATCAGTCAGCAAGACAAGAGCACAATCTCCCAAGCCTGAGGAAGTTCCAGTATCAGTCAGCAAAACAAGAGCACATTCTCCCAAGTCTGAGGAAGTTTCAGTATCAGTCAGCAAGGCTAGATCAGATTCTAACAAATCCAGGGAGGTTTCCATACCAATCCACAATTCAGTAGTTCATTCTTCCAAGCCAGAGGAAGTTTCTGTATCAACCAGTAATTCAGCTGTACCAGTATCAGTCAGCAAGGCAAGAGCACATTCTCCCAAATCTGAGGAAGTTTCAGTATTCGTCAGCAAAGCAAGAGCACATTGTCCCAAGTCTGAGGAAGTTTCAGTATCAGTCAGCAAGGCTAGAACACATTCTAACAAATCAGAGGAAGTTTCCATACCAATCCACAATTCAGTAGTTCATTCTTCCAAGCCAGAGGAAGTTTCAGTATCAACCAGTAATTCAGCTGTACCAGTATCAGTCAGCAAGGCAAGAGCACAATCTCCCAAGTCTGAGGAAGTTTCAGTATCAGCCAGCAAGGCAAGGGCACATTTTCCCAAGTCTGAGGAAGTTTTGGTATCAGCCAGCAAGGCAAGAGCACATTCTCCCAAGTCTGAGGAAGTTTCAGTATCAGTCAGCAAGGCAAGAGCACAATCTCCCAAGCCTGAGGAAGTTCCAGTATCAGTCAGCAAGGCAAGAGCACATTCTCCCAAGTCTGAGGAAGTTTCAGTATCAGTCAGCAAGACAAGAGCACATTCTCCCAAGTCTGAGGAAATTCCAGCAAATTCTCCCAAGTCTGAGGAAGTTCAAGTATCAGTCAGCCAGGCAAGAGCACATTCTTCAAAGCCTGAGGAAGTTTCACTATCAGTCAGTAATTTGATCGTGCCAGTATCAGTCAGCAAGGCTAGGTCAGATTCTAACAAATCCAAGGAGGTTTCCATTCCAATCCACAATTCAGTAGTTCATTCTTCCAAGCCAGAGGAAGTTTCAGTATCAACCAGCAATTCAGTCTTACCAGTATCAGTCAGCACGGCAAGAGCACATTCTCCCAAACCAGAGAGTGGAGCTGGGCATGGTTCTGAAGTTCATGTATCAGCCAGCTATTCAGTTCACTCATCACAGTTGCTGCCCAACATATATCAGTGATGCAAGATGACATTAATACTTTAATTTGGGGGGGGGGGGGGGTGAAAAATTGAGAACAAACGTTGCTTTTTGTTTCACTATAGGCCAGCTGCATTTATTCTGCTTGACATTTTTAATGATGTTTTTGCTGTTTGATTGTTGTTTGGAGTTATGTGTGTGGTGAGTGAGCAGAGTAACAGATTTTGATGCAAGGATAAAGGTAGTTCAATCAGCCAGCTTATTGCATATGATTATGTTGTCTCTGGTACAGAATTATTGCTATCATTATGGTTGCATGTGGGGAAATCTTAAGATATGGAACAAGATGGTTTACTTCAGTGTGAAAGGGAATACAATGTGCTGATGTAAAATTCGATTTCAGTTTGATGTATGTTCTTTTGTTTTTAATGACCTCTTTATTGGCGAATGATATCAATGATACTTCATGCTTATGTTCATTTCTCTGCGGCACTAAGGCGCCTGTTTTTGACATGGTTGGTGATTTCAATTTTCCTTATATCGACTGGAGTGTACCCATTAATACTGGTTCATTGTGTAGCAGCCTTTTCTTGACATGCATTTGGGGCTTACCCAGGTTGTGAATCTTCCCACTCGTGGTAATAACTGTATTGACCTCGTGATGGTTTCTGATGTTGTCATGATGTTGGATATTTTTGTTGTTGATCCCTTTGCTATCTCTTGCAATTACTCATCTGTTGAATTCTTAGTTCCTTGTCCTAGTGATCTTCACTCAAACTCTATTACTTATTGTCGGCAATTTGGTGCTGCTGATTATGACTCAATTATATCTTTCCTACTGGATATAGACTGGCTAATGCTTCAGCAGTCTTGTTCGGTTGATGAGTTTTGGAATGCTTTCTCAACGTATTTGAATGAGTGTATTAAAAGGTTTGTTCCTATATGAATTGCGTCTAGAAAGCCACCATGTCTAAAGCAGATTCGCAAGTTATTACTCCTAAAAAAACAGGGGTATCATAAGGACAGAGTGGTCTACAAGAAAATTGCTAGAGAATACAAACTTGCATGCTGTTCAGTCCTTTTATGAACTCATGAATGAAATATTATCAGAAGCAACAGATTGTATTCATATGTCAATTCCAAACTTGCTCACATATCTACTGTTCCGCCCCTCATTAAGACTGATGGTTCTCTTGCTACAACTGATCCTGACAAATGCAATGTTTTTAATGCTTACTTTGCTTCAGTTTTCACTACAGCTAATGGTGTCTTCCCTTGTCTTCCATCTAAAGGATTCTTGTCATCAGGAATATCAACAAGCTGAGTTTACACATTATAAAGTGTTTTGCGCTCTTAAGTGTCTTCCTTCTAAATACTCCGGAACCCTGATGGTTTTCCTGCTGGGTTTTTAAAGTCAATGGCTTATGCCATTGCCTTTCCATTGTCCAGGCTTTTTATGGATTGTGGGTGTATACCTTGGAGTTGAAAACAGGCAATTGTTTGTCTCATTTTCAAGAAAGGGTCCCGAAAATTACCTAGTAATTATCGTCCAGTTTCTCTAACCAGTGTTTGCTGCAAAGTAATGAAGTCTATTGTTTATGATTCAATGATATCCTTTCTCCGTTCTAACAACCTCATTTCTAAAGATCAATTTGGTTTTCTTGCCAGGCATTCTACTTGTACCCAATTGCTAGCCACACTTATTGAATGGACACTGTTCACTGATATTAGTTCTAAATTGATTCTGTATATATCGACTTTGCTAAAGCTTTTGATTCAATTTCCCATCGAAAACTTAGTCCTTCATTGGTGAGAGGGTTATTTTCTTTTCTAACTGCTCGTCTATATTGGTCAGTCATTATCTTCATCTCTACCCGTTACTAGTGGTGTTCTGCAAAGTTCAGTGCTTGGTCTTCTTTTGTTATATATCAATGACCTTCCTGATTGTTTGGTACCACCAGTTCAAGCTAAAATATTTGCAGATGATACTAAACTCTATGTTGCTCACTCTTCTGATTCAATTTCACCTTTGTCCCTATCATTGTCAAATTTCTGTATATGGTCTCAAAGCTGGCAGCTTAATATTGCTTTTCAGAAGGGTAGTGTAATATCTTTTGGATATAACTCTGCAAACAATTCTTATTCCTTGGGTGGTGTATTGCTGAATAGAGTTTATGATATTTGTGACCTAGGTGTGCATATAACATCCGACTTTAAGTCCAGCTTACATTGTGCATCTATTGCTGCAAAGGCTTTCCAAAGGTGTTCTCTTCTGCTTAAGGGTCTTCATACTCTTGATATCTCTACACTTTGTTGAGTATACATATCCTATGTCAGACCAATTCTGGAATATAATTCTCCAGTGTGGAATCCATGGCTATTACAAGACATTAGATGTGTTGAAAGGGTTCAGTGCTTTTTCACCAGAGCCATTTTTAAACGGAAGCTGCCCACTATGAGCTATGCTGATCGTCTTCTGCACTTAGGTTTTCATTCATTGGAGTATCGCAGAGTGTTTTTAGATCTCCTTACATGTTTTAAGATTGTGAAAAACCTTGTTGATCTTGATGCATCAGCCTTTTTCCACATCAACTTGTCACCATATGGTACAAGAGGTAACTCCATTAAACTAAGTCCAGTGTCTACACCACGCCATAACTTCAGATCCAATTTCTTCTCTGTCCGAATTATTAATATTTGGAATTCCTTACCAGATACTGTTGTCACCTCATCCTCTGAACTAATATTTAAGTCAAGACTATGTACAGTGAACTTGTCTCCCTTTTGCAGATGCTTCCTGTTTTAGTACTGGGCAGTATATAAGTGCATTTACATATGCCATTACTTGCCTTTGTTATACTATGTGCACATAAATTATTATTATTAATAATGATAAGAATATATTATTTTTTTAATAATTATAATTTAATGTGTGCTGTGTTTGTATATTATTATTAGTTGTAATAATTAAGAGATGTATACAATAATACTAAGATTAATGAATGCACCCTACTATTGCTAATAGACAAAACATCTGGAGAGGATGGCTGTGGCATTGGCTCTAACTAAGTTGAGGTTCAGCCTGCCATATAAGGCAGCTAGGACCTCAGCCTTAGCCCTGTTGGAGCTAGTTGCAAGGCGAGAGGCCAGAAGTGAAAATGACTCCATTGCTTCTGTCCCCCAAGCACCATATGCCTCAACCACCATGGGGACGCAAATCCACCCTAGCTCCTTGCATTTGGCATCATTTTCATCACGTTTTCTCTGCTCGGTTTAATAAACATTTAGAATACATATACAACACACTATATACAGCAATAAACAATTCTATGTACTTAAGTAAACAGTCCTATTGGCCTGAAAGCTCTGACTAGAATGGCCCTTGCAATGGCCCTCATCAAGGTTAGATTTAAATGTCCATAGAGGTCAGCGATAACTTTAGACTTAGGTTGTGAGGAGTCAGTAGCTAGACGAGATGCCAATCGTGAAAATGTCTGCTTTGCCTCTTGACCCCAATTGCCGTATGTCTCCACAGCAATGGGAACACATGCCCAACCCAACTCTTGGCACCTTTTATCATTGGCTATGTGCTTTCGGGTTTCTGCAGCCAGAGCTGCTGCCCCAGCCACCTGACTAGCCTCACCTAGAAAGGCTGGGCACATCAGCAGGACGAGAGTGGTTGTGGTCAGGAGTGAGCCCACTACCCATCTCAATCCTCACTGGAAAATGGGCACAACGGCAAGCTTCTGCAAATACACCCCTCAGTTGGTTGTGCCGAATCACTGCATCTCCACCTCGCTTACAGGAAACTGCATGGTGGCCAAGAGGGTCAAGAGCGACTTTGTCCTGAAGAGAACACAGAGGTATCCATACCAAGCCACCACTTAATGGCAACCTGGAATTCACTTGGATCCAAGGTGTAGGCCCAAGCTAACAGAGGGTACCACAGATATCCAGGAAGCAGCATGGGGAGCATAGACAGCAAGGAGGTGAGCTTTATTAGCAATGGAAGAAGCCCCCAACAAAGAATGAAACATTTGATTTTCCAGCTTTCCTGACAGGACTCTCTGTGATACTGGGTTAGCAGTAAGTGATTCTATGGTAACTAAATCAGAAGTAGAAACTTGACTATTGAATTTAGCAACAGCATTGATGAGGTGTGGACTTTCAACTGCACAGAGGCCTGAGCTATGTAGTGATGCGATGTAAGCTGCGCATGAATGAGTAGTGAGGGAGTAGAGACCTAATCCACCATAGCTAAGGCTAAGCTGGTCTTGATTCCAAGCAACATCTTATGTTTCTACTGCCAAGCACTGTGTGAAACACTGCCTCACATATTATCATTCACATAAACACCAATCACAAAACAAACTACAAACTCAAATGTTTTTTTCCCTACCTATTCTAATTATAATTATTGAATACATAGAGATACACATTATTAATACACTGACATATAAACAACTAGACTACACACAATGTACACAAATGTATTATTATGATTATTATGATTATTATTTATAGAGAAAATTATGACAATACGTACCTTTTACAGTGGTTGCATTTGAGCAGAGAACTTGTCTTTTGTACTTTATTTTTATTTTTTCATGATTAACCAACCCGAGTTTTGCCAAATAACTGGATAAATGTTATACATGAAGCAATGAAGCAGCAAAGATGAGTTAGTAACAGCAATAGTTAATGTTATTAACATGCGTGCATTGTGCAGAACTTGTGCTTGCAGTATGGTTACTTTGCTAATGACCATTTCTTTAGTTTGGTTGTTTTGATAGCACCCATTTCACTGGTTTTCTCTCCATCACTGCATTCAGTGGGCTTTTCAATGGAGGTGTGAATGACATTTTCACATTTTCAGCATAGCTTGCATTGTTCTTTGGTAAAGCATCTTGCGGCTTGTTGTCCAACTCACTCACAGCATTATCTCCCTCAGAATATCCTTCCACATTAGCTCTGGCCACACCCACATTCCCCCTCATTGAGTTAACTGTGCCTTTGCCCATCTGGGGACCAGTAAACTGAGGAGGTACACACCCTGACTGGGGACTGTCGAAAATAGGGAGGGGGACAGTTGAGCAGGGATTGCCAAATGATGGAGGGGCCTTAATGGTCTGGAAGATACTGAATGTGGGAGGAGCACTTCCTGACATGTGTAGCTTGCTCAAATCACTTTTTCCAGCAGACTGAATTGATTCTTGACCCATGCAGTGAGAACAAGGACTGCTCATTGAGAGAGGAAATGCACTTTGCTCATTTGTGGTGGCAATGGTGGCCTTTGAGGTGTTCCCGGTATTCACAGAAGAGGCTTGTGGCTCCCTGGTTGACAAAGGCTCCTCAGTTGCATCTTCAAATATTGATGGATCATTTTCTTCAGCTTTGTGGACCTGCACTTCAAAGATATATGTACCACTAGCAGCGGGCACCTGCAGTACAGTGACTGGAGAGCCCTCTTCAGATGACTCCATAGCTTTTCCTGCCGTAGCTATGTCCTTAGATTGTTCGCAATCAATTCTAGTTGCAACATCTGAACCAAGGTTAGGTCCGTCTGCTTTCTTTTGGAGGGAATGATTGGAAGCTGAATTCAAAGCTGAAGTCAATTTTCTAGGATCCTGTTCAAACACAGTCGAAGGTGCATTCTCATTATCATGTGCTTTGCATGGCTCTTGAGGTATGTAATCAATATTTGCATACTCTGCTTCAGGATCTTCACCTATACTCTGGAGGCTCGAGGAGAAATGATGCAACCCTGAGGATGCATTGCTTAGTAATTTGTTGATTGGTGTGGAAGGCCTCGCTGTCCTGCGAGAGGAGTACTGGGATGAAACACCACTCTCAGATACCCGCCGCCTTTCCTTTTGGAGGCTCTCAGTCTCTGACCCACGTTTGGAGTGGCAGCTCTTACTGGAGAGTGACAGGAGTTTGGAAGGTCCTTCTCCAACGTCTGAGGCAGATGAGGAGCGCTTCGCCCCATTCCACAAGCCACCTGAAGTCATGCTGGTTTCACCGGCGCACAGTGAACTTGTGGTACTCAAGTTCTCAGCAGAGTTCCCACGGGATTCAGCAAGGATCGTGTCTACTTCTGAGCACACATCAGCAAGGCTTCTCAAGCGAGGGATGGGAGGGCCCTGCATGGATGGAGGTACAGTATGGACAACAACTGACTGAGACTCTGCAGGAACGCTGTATGTTGTTACTTGCAAACGTCTTCTGCTGCTTTGAGGACTGGTCCTTGCTGGGTGAGAGGCCGACTTATCTTTTCCCTCTGCGAAGTTGGTCAGGTAGGAGTCCAACAGGTGAGGTGAGGTGTTGGTGGCCCTGCTTATATGGGCAGGTATCTTTGAAATGGGTGAGGGGCGTGGCCTTCACTGTAGCAGGTGTGGCCACCATCTGGCTAATGGGTTCACCTGAGGCGTGGACTGAGCTCCCTTCTGAGTTTGCTGATGCTGTTGATCCCAAGGATTCATTAGACGCCTCTACTGTGACATTGCTCAGGTCAGCAGACACCCCACTAGTGCAAGGTGGGGCTGGTATTGGTGGTAGATCATGTGCACCCTTGTGGGTAACTGGACTTGAAGCCTTTGATGGGATTGCATTAATCAATGCAGCGGCAACTGCTGCAGTTTCATTGGATGGCACATTTAAAATGTCTGTAGTGGAGGTGTTAGCTGAACTGACAACCACAGGGGATGCAGCCATGGTAGAGGGTCCTTTAGGTTCTCCCACAAGGGAAGCTGTCATGGTGGTGGTGCTAGCTGAGCAAACAGTCCCATTGAGTGTAGGCAAGGTATTTGGTGCAGTGGGAATGGAGGGATTAGTTGGCAGGCTAGAAATGGCTGTAGGGAGTGGCTTTTTGGAAATTGATGTGGCATTTGATGGCATTGTGGCACTATTGCCTTTTGTTGTACCAAGGTGAAGTACTTTTCCCTCCTGTATTGCTAGCTCAGTTCTCTGCAGGAGAGAGATAGAAAATCAGGCAAAAGTATGGGTGTATACTTCACACAATGGTGAGTGGGACCTACCTGCTTCATGTGTTCAACCTGCTTGTTCAAACTGTTGGCCTTCTCTCGTTTCACTGCGGCCCATCTCTGTGTGGGACACGAGGGTGCTCGTCAGTGAGTCATAACACTTAACTACATGCGACAAAAAAACACACACAAAAAAAAAAGGCCATACATGTAATTTGCGTACAACGGAAAGGATGTATTGATAATGACCATACTTTACTAAACCAGAGATAATATAGTACTATATTATCTCTGACTAAACAGAGCACGCACAATAAATCGTCGTGCTAACCTCACATTCTGTTACCAGGGCTTGTAGGGCAACCTTCCGTTTCCTTTCCAGACGATTGCGCTCCTTTTCAGCACTTAGCTCGGCCTTGAGCGTTGCCTCTCGACAAGCGGTGCGCTCTTGAACTTGCTTTGCTTTCCTGCATGTTGAGAAACGGTAGCCAGTGAAAAAAGTACAACGCAGCAGGTGAAACTCACTGTTCGGCTTTCCTCGCGAGCTGCAGCTCGCTTACAATTATTCTCCTCAAGGCTTCTTCCTCTTCGTTCAACATGCCTCTGAGCTTGGCGCGTCGAATTGGGTCAAGAGATGCAACGACTGAAGTGGCGTGGCAAACAGCCTTCTGGCAGTTCTGGGCAGCGGGTTTAGAGGTACATGTTACCTTCAATTCACCCTGCGCAGCTTTTACAACATAAGGTAGCCGAGTAGAGCTGGAATTCGAGGGGGAAAACAGTTTCCAAGGTACCTTGGGATAAATATAGAATTTATAACATCTTGCTTGCGATATCTCTAGAGTACGGAACAGACCTTAGTACTTGATTTCGGCTGCGCATGTGCAGCGCTGGAGTGCTGGGGCACCTTATCCAATGAAGGAGAAACTTTTCTTTTGGACATCGTGGAATTAACTCCATCAATCGGTGCACGGTGGAGGTCCCTGCAGCACACAGCCTGCTTGAGACGCTTCGTTCGCTCTTGTTTCTGCGCCTCTAGCTGCTGCACTTTTGCCTCTCTTTCTTCAATCAGCCTTACGGCTCGCCTCACTCCCACCTTCTCCTTCTTGTTCATGCGCAACGAGCCATCGTCTGTAATCACCCCGTTCTTCAATAAGTTCTTCACAACCACGGGCTTGGTTCTGTAACTTTTAGTGTGCCTGTCGATCAGACTGTTGTAATAGAGTGGATCGGCTGCCTTAATTACATGCAATGCGCTCATGATTGCATTTTTATCCGCTTTCGTCTGGTAGGAATTTTGGAACGACCTCTGCAGCCACTTTGGAAGCGACGATTCAGGAAAGGCAGCTCTGATCATGTCGGACGGTAATCTCGGCAACATTTTCTCTCTGTCGTGTCGTGTGAAATATTTTTCTCCGCTTTTAAAACTAGACCTTTTACGACTAGACGCCGGAACGTTATGCGCGTCGAAGAAGCTGCGCATGCGTGACAATATCCAGTACACTTGTATTGGTTTGGTCTGGGGACCCCAGCAATCCCACTCTTTCTATTGCATTATTCATTTTCTTTTTAAACATTTATTTTTAAGACAAGTTTGTAGGCCCATGCCCACTGCACTGCACTGACTACAGCTAGTTGAAGTGCTATACGCATTACGCACGATAGGATTGCGCCATTTTGTTTAGTAGCGTTGCGAGGCAACGCAGAATGGCGGGCTAGAACTGATTCTTTACAATGGAACCAGACGAGGAATTTAAACTGCTTCTTGCACAATTGAAGCACCAAGTCAAACTCCTTCAGCCAGGTACATAAAATGCTTGTATGTATGCCATGTACTTCCTATCAATACCTAAACAGAGAAACGTTTGACAATAACTCGTTGGATCAAAAAGCTACTGGAAACAGCGCAAAGGTGTTTGCTCCCTTCCCTGACACCAGTGCAATACCAATAAGTTTGCCGTTTCCTTCTAGGAATGAGCGCGACTCTCACGCGCGTATCTTATTGCGCATGCTGAGAAGCGGGAAAATTGGAGCACCGTTTTCATCGGATCCACCTACAGGGTCTTTGACCAGCTTACATGAGGTTAATATCATTTTAATAGTCTTTTTCTATAGTTAGATCGTGTATATTCTTCTAGATGTATTCTGTGCAGCCCTCGGAATACAAAGACGAAGTGCGTCATCAGCAAAGGAATGTTCCCTCCACTATCTGTAGCGCAGCAACAAGCCCCACCTCCTGCTGTCATCCACCTTTTTCAACCAGCGTAACTACCAATGCTGGTGGGCAGCTTCTGAAGGCACTGTCCGATTCCAGTGTATCCATGAAGACTGGTTCCGGGACCACACGGGGTTCTGATCATAAATGGACAGGTGACATTGACAGCAGGCCACCTGAGGAAACCAGCAGTACATCCTTATCAGGTGAGGGATCAAATAATAACCACACATAAGCACCACAATGCCATTCTCTTGTGCAAAGGATTCAATGGCTTAGAGCTTGGACCACACGCTGCGACGCCCATGGGCTCTGCAAACACCATGAGCCTTTTTCATAGCACCCCCGTCACACCCCAATCATAGCACCCCATCACACCCCAATCATAGCACCCCATCACACCCCAACCATAGCATCCCATCACACCCCAACCAGCCCCAGTCCACCATGGGCACCTCTTCGCACATCCGCCACCAGACACATACTCCACAGGGTGCCCCTAACCTTTCCGTGACTCCTCCCTCTTCCTCTGTTACTGCGACCAATGACCTGCTGCTGTCTAGTGAAAGCACTGATGCCCTGGTAACCATGGCAAGAGCAGAAGTGAACTGTGACCTCAGCTGGCTGAGTGGCGAGGTAATTCATGCACTGGTAGTGTTGGTATAGCTGCAACACACACACGCCTGGGACAAGGTATCTATAAATAGCACACACGCCTGGGACAAGGTATCTATAAATAGCACACACGCCTGGGACAAGGTATCTATAAATAGCACAGTGAGTACTGTTCCCAGGGCTTCTTCAACGCATACACCTCCTTCTGCATATACCATGTCCTTGTTTTTGCATACCATATTCCTAGAAATTAGTTGAGACCAAAATTTGGCATATTGGTGGTTTTTATTTTTTGATTGGTGGATTTAATATTGGTGCCATTGAGTCAGTTATGTTCATTAAGAAATTTATGGCTAGATCACCAAATTGCCAATATTAAGAAGTTCCAGTTAATATCCAACAAGTGGGTTTAGAGAAGGAGGGAGGAGAAGTGGGGAGAGAGAAGTGGGTTTGGCAGATAAAGTAGATCACAGCATTCGATGTAAAGTGACTAGTGCATCAAGCATCTTGAATTTTTTAAAAATCCCAGTAACTATGTAGGTGTGTGTGACAACCTCACACACCCATGACAACCCTCACATACCCATGACAACCCCTCACACTCCCATGACAACCCTCACACACCCATGACAACCCTCACACACCCATGACAACCCTCACACCACCCATGACAACCCTCACGCACCCATGACAAACCGTCACCCATGACAACCCTCACACACCCATGACAACCCTCACACACCTATGACAACCCTCACACACCCATGACAAACTTCACACACCCATGACAACCCTCACACACCCATGACAACCCATGACAACCCTCACATACCATGACAACCCTCACACACCCATGACAACCCATGACAACCCTCACATACCCATGACAACCCTCACGCACCCATGAAAACCCTCACACACCCATGACAACCCTCACACACCCATGACAACCCTCACACACCCATGACAACCCTCACACACCCAGGAATCCGATGCTTCTGATGTGACTATGCTCTTGCAGTCCCATCCACATCCTCACAGAAGGCTCCACCCAAAAGACCATACCCACAGAGCCCCCACTTCTGTGAACCCATCCACTGCTGCACCAAACCCCTTGGGGGGACATGGTCCCCTTGACCGCACAACATCCTCCCCCTCAGTCACTGGTTAGATCTCTCACATGTGTAGAACAGCTGCCTAAGCTTTTGTACTTCATCCAAATTTCTCTATGCAAGTTAGTACTAACGGTTCATTGGAGAGTTGGAGAAAGGCAAGCAGTACTCTGTCTTGGCATGGGGAGGAGAGGACGTGTTTTACCTGTATATGTTTGATTTCTCAAAGTCATTTATCCCGAAGCAAGCACTGGGAGTAAGGCCCTCCTTCTCTGAAGACACCTCTATGGTATGTTGCTCATCTTGTTGAGTCATGCTTCCATAATCCTCTGTCCCTCCCTCCATCCATCTGGCCACCTCTGTCCCTCCCTCCATCCATCTGCCCACCTCCTCTGTCCCTCCCTCCATCCATCTGCTACCTCCTCTGTCCCTCCCTCCATCCATCTGCCCACCTCCTCTGTCCTTCCCTCCATCCATCTGCCACCTCCTCTGTCCCTCCCTCCATCCATCTGCCACCTCCTCTGTCCTTCTCTCTATCCATCTGGCCACCACCTCTGTTCCTCCCTCTATCCATCTGCCCACCTCCTCTGTCCCTCCCTCCATCCATCTGCCCACCTCCTCTGTCCTTCTCTCCATCCATCTGGCCACCTCCTCTGTCCCTCCCTCCATCCATCTGCCCACCTCCTCTGTCCCTCCCTCCATCCATCTGGCCACCTCCTCTGTCTCTCCCTCCATCCATCTGGCCACCTCCTCTGTCCCTCCCTCCATCCATCTGCCACCTCCTCTGTCCCTCCCTCCATCCATCTGCCACCTCCTCTGTCCTTCTCTCCATCCATCTGTCACCCTCCTATGTCCCTCCCTCCATCCATCTGGCCACCTCCTCTGTCCCTCCCTCCATCCATCTGCCACCTCCTATGTCCCTCCCTCCATCCATCTGGCCACCTCCTCTGTCTCTCCCTCCATCCATCTATGTCCCTCCCTCCATCCATCTGGCCCCTTTATCCCTACTTGAAAATTGCTAATCATGCTGGTCAATGCCTACATTGCCCTAACTGGACAACCTGGTTTCTAATGGTATTGGATCATTTGCTCCTGGGATCAGAAAGATGATGAAATGGATGTTAGAGCAGAATTTACAAAGGCTCACAAATTCGAGGCAAAGTGTAGAAAGTTGGAACAACGAAGTAAGGGATTGGGTGGGGTCACTGTGGAAGGCAAAAGTAGTTGGGGATGGGTGGCATTAAATTGGAGTGTAAAAGGTGAAAACTTTGTGATCAATGGTGCAATGAAATTAACTCTAACTGCTATTGTGCTTTTCAAACACATACTCCTCTCTGTCAGTTGCACAGCTGGAACATGAGTGCAAAACTGTGAAGAACGACAGGGACATTCAATTATCCCAATTAAAGTGCAAGTATCAACAGCAATGGCAGAAATTGCAGGCAGAGACGGACAAAAAGGTGACCCTTTTACGCAACATACACATGGCTGGAAGCTTTCAATACTGTGGACTAATACAGACAGTGCAAGTACTAAATGCAGCCCACTAGGGTATTTAAATGTGTGCAGCACATGTTTGTAATGTGTTACAAACATACCTCTTTGCTTGGTAGCATTTGATGAAAGGATAAGGGTTGCTTGGTTAATGGATGAGGTTGTTCAGGACCTTTGTACTGTCTAGCTTCATACACTTTTCACAAATTTTGAGCGGGACAAGCTGGAGATGGAGCACAAACACTCACAGCAGCTCCAGGCGACAGTGGAGAGGTGCGGTGTGCAGATGAAGAAAATGGAGGATGAAAATAGTGCTTTGGTCAAGACCAATGTAAGTACCTCCCAGCTCCCTCGTCACTGTTCTTCCCTCCTCCCCTTTCCTTCTACACATGCAATTTCATTTACATCCTCCTATTGCGCCAGTCACAGCTACTTTCGGAGTTGGAGACCAGAGTACAGGAGCTTAGCAGAGAGAATGAGCTACAACTGCAGGTGCAATCACAACTAAAACATGAGAAGGTTTGTTGTTCTCATATGAGGAATTCAGTGAAGTCCCGCCCCTGTTTTTAGGAAGAGGCAGAAAGGAAGTGTCTTATTTTGAGAGATGCAATGGAGCAGAAGTCAGAAAAGTATGTTATTTTTCAAATGTATCCACACCCACCCACACCATATCCACCTACACCACCCACACAGCACATCTTAGCTACCATTTGGTCGAAATGAGGATGTTCCACAATCAAAGAAAATTAATTAACTTAGAATTACATAATAACTTGGGAAGTGGCATATATTTACCTACAATCAAATCTATTATATAATCAATAAACATCACATGATGTAGCTAGTAAATTATTGAATATCCTGCTTATCCATATTCATTAATGAAAATTAATGACACTTTAGTTACTTGACTAAAACTGTAGCCTTAACTAATTCCACTGCTGAGATTAATGTTCAAACATTTGATTTTCGGGCACTTGATTACAAGCAGTTTTGTGTATTTACATTTTTATATAATCAGATTGTTCAATAGAACTGTTTATCGATGACCAACACCAACTAATCTAACTACTTGTGGTTAATTTATATTGAATTTTCCTTTATTGTGGGACAGTTCCCCCCCACCTGTGCATAGAAGTGTGCTAATGGCTGATATGTTTGAACAATTATCCCCTTACGATGTTCTGTCTGTCGTGTGGGAATCGTGCCAAAGTTACCACAGTTGATCTACATGCACCACATTGGGTACATGTCTCCACATTGCATTGGGTACATACCTCCACATTGCATTGGGTACATACCTTCACATTGGGTACATACCTCCACAGTGGGTACATACCTCCACATTGGGTACATACCTCCACATTGGGTACATACCTCCACATTGGGTACACCTCCACAGTGGGTACATACCTCCGCTGCATATATAGCTAAATTTGACCTTTTCACTTTCATGTTTATAACAATAAGAACAAAGTTTTATGGGTGACTGTTGATCCTGCATTAGTGTGTCTATGTTTGTTTGCTTGAGTGCTTGTATGGGACAGTGGTCTGTGTGTTTATAAACATGTAGGTATCAATCTTAGCGCATTTTGCTTCAGCTAAGCCTTTAATGGATACAACACCCACCTCCCCCAAGCAAAGTCATCTCAGTGCGCCATTAATTAAATACTTATTTTGCACTACATGTATACGGCAATAATTGGCTTTGCCCGTGGAAAATATAATACTGTGTGGTGGAATGGAAAGTGAAGTGGTTTTGTACTGAACCTCACAGAATGATAAATCTCAATCATTTGTAAACTCCATGCATGCATTAAGCTTTTCTTGACATGTACAGTATACCCTGCTCAAATGACTTCAGTGCACACTTGCCAGTCACATGCATAAATGTATTAGCCCCCCGCCTGCTTATTGCTGCATGTGCATGTGTGTGTGTGTGTGTGTGTGTGTGTGTTATGTGTGTGTGGGGTGGGTGGGCGTGTTTTGACTGTATATTATATCTTTTGGTAAGGGTGTTATGTGTGGGTGTGTGTGTTGTGCATATCAGGGCTGCATGTGTGGTGTGCAGGTGTGAGTGGTGTGTTTGTGCAGGTGTGGGTGGTGTGCATGTGTATGCGCAGGTGTGGGTGGCATGTGTGCAGGTGTGAGTAGTATGTTTGTGTATGTGCAGGTGTGGGTGGTGTGCATGTTATTCTATCCTGTGCCCACCAGCGTGTCGGCCATAGAGAGAGACCTCATTCAGCTAAGGCAGGAGAGAGACTCTCTGTGTAAGCAGTTCCAGGCACAGATGGACCAGAGGATTCAAAGTTTAGGCTACGAGCATTCCATTGAGAAGGCCAAGGTAATGCACAATGCAGAAGGTTGTGAAGTAATGCTGGCTCCCTCACATGTAGTTAGCTGAACAGATAACTGAACTTCAGCACAAATCACAGGATGCTAGAAAGCTAGAAGAAGTGGCATTGGTATGGGTTAGGGTAGCACTGTTACACGTGATATATTTAGATGTATGCATGTAAATTTGCGTGCATGTATGTACAGTGTATGAGTGTGTATGTACTGTACATGTATTTATGTTGGTGTACACATGTGTGTACATGTGAGTGTGTGTGTGTGTGTGTGGGTGTGTGACGTATGTATGCTACCTGCAGGAGTTAGAAACACGCTGCCAATGTAGACTGGAGGAAAAGGAGGCAGAGTGCCGAGAGCGGGAAGGTGGGCTCCAACAAGAGTTGAACCAAGCACAGGAGAGGATAGGGCAGCTGGAAATGCTGCTAAAGTGAGTGCTGATGGGTAAAGAGGCACATCATTTCTCTCTGTGGGTAAAGAGGCACATCATTTCTCTCTGTGGGTAAAGAGGCACAGCATTTCTCTCTATGTGGGAATGTATACAATGACCCAGTGTACATGCAAGGCACTCCTCCCTCGTAGCTCACATCCAGCCTTTTGTAACCTTGAGATGCGGCTGGACCTGTGATGTAGTTGACAACCATTCTTTGGCCATTGCTATGTACAGGGACTGCAGGGAGCAGATAGCCGATGCAAATGTTACATTGGATGCTCGCTCCCAGCAAGCTGAGATGGTTATGGAGGAGCTCAAGATGCAGATGGGAAACCAGGCGGCAGCCATGGTGGAGCAGCTGAGAGCAGAGATAGGTCATTTGGAGACTTCCCTTAAGGAAAGTGAGGCCTCAAGGGACTGGGAACTAGCAGAGCACAGAAGGCAAATACAGGCTGAGAGGGAAAGGATGGGGAAAGAGGTAGGTGGAAGTAGGTGTGGTCATCAGGTAAGAGCTCTTTTCTCTCTTTGGTGCCTTCAGATTGTGCAGGTGAAGCTTGAACATGAGAAAGTCACTAGCCAGCTAAAGAAACTGCATGAACAGGAGAGAGTCTCATGTACTAGGGATGCCAGGGTAAGACCTGCATGGGGACCTGTGCCAGGGTAAGACCTGCATGGGGACCTGTGCCAGGGTAAGGCCTGCATGGGGACCTGTGCCAGGGTAAGACCTGCATGGGGACATGTGCCAGGGTAAGGCCTGCATGGGGACCTGGTGTCATGTGCCAGGGTAAGGCCTGCATGGGGACCTGTGCCAGGGTAAGGCCTGCATGGGGACCTGGTGTCATGTGCCAGGGTAAGACCTGCATGGGGACCTGGTGTCATGTGCCAGGGTAAGGCCTGCATGGGGACCTGTGCCAGGGTAAGACCTGCATGGGGACATGTGCCAGGGTAAGGCCTGCATGGGGACCTGTGCCAGGGTAAGGCCTGCATGGGGACCTGGTGTCATGTGCCAGGGTAAGGCCTGCATGGGGACCTGTGCCAGGGTAAGGCCTGCATGGGGACCTGGTGTCATGTGCCAGGGTAAGGCCTGCATGGGGACCTGTGCCAGGGTAAGGCCTGCATGGGAACCTGTGCCAGGGTAAGGCCTGCATGGGGACCTGGTGTTATGTGCCAGGGTAAGACCTGCATGCGGACCCAGTGTCATGTGCCAGGGTAAGGCCTGCATGGGGACCTGGTCAGTGGCATGTGCCAGGGTAAGGCCTGCATGGGGACCTGGTCAGTGGCATGTGCCAGGGTAAGGCCTGCATGGGGACCTGGTCAGTGGCATGTGCCAGGGATGCTTGGGTAAGGCCAAGTGGCACCAGAGGATGAGCTGTGCGTCTATGTGTGTCTACCGTTCCCAAAAAAAGAACACTGTCGTAGAAGAATGTAAGGCTTCACTTGCTGACGTGGAGAGAAGAGCTCACTCAAAGGCACAGCAGGATGCCAAGGTGCGTAGTGTCTGTGGGTTGGCCTGCGAATATGAACATCCCATAAACTACTGTTCCACAAAAACCTGCAATATTGAGGGAAAAGCATTGTGTTGGAAAGTTCATGTATCATATATTTTAGAACACTTATGAAAACGGAAGCTCAAGTTGTTTATAGTTGCCAATTATGTAAAGTTGCTTTCTGTCAGTGGATAAACACCCATGATTTTAGCCACCTGTACTTATGCTCCCCCTTCAATGTACAGACCATTACATCACTGGAGAAGCAACTGGCTGAGGTGAAAGGTCAACTGCAGGAGAGCCAGTTTAAAAGCAAGTTAGAGATGAATGAATTGAGGGAGAAGTGTGCAGAAGAGAAGCAAACACTTGTCAAGTCTCATGAAACCTCTGTATGGTTACAAATATGCCTGTTGTCTACACACATATCAACACAGGTGTTAACATATTATCATCTGCACACAGATTGCAAAACTAAAAGTGCAGCTGGAGTTCCAGAAAAATTCAATTGTAGAGAAACATAGAGGGGAGATGGACGGAATCACTGAGAAGGTTTGTTACATCTCCTTTTGCTATTCCCCCTCCCCCCATGCATACTGCTTGCCAAAACTACCATCTTTCTCACTCATGCACTTTGATCAGCATAATCATAGAGTTCACCAACTTGAGAACGAATTTGCCTTCAGGACAAAACAGATGTCAGAAGTAAGATGCTATGAGACTTCATTGCAGTGGGGCATCCCTAATACCACCCTGCTTAGATACATTCAATGTGTTGTAGCTCCACCCTCACACCATCAGCTCCATCCTCACACCATCAGCTCCATCCTCACACCATCAGCTCCACCCTCACACCATCAGCTCCACCCTCACATCATCAGCTCCACCCTCACACCATCAGCTCCATCCTCACACCATCAGCTCCACCCTCACACCATCAGCTCCATCCTCACACCATCAGCTCCACCCTCACACCATCAGCTCCACCCTCACACCATCAGCTCCACCCTCACACCATCAGCTCCACCTCACATCATCAGCTCCACCCTCACACCATCAGCTCCATCCTCACACCATCAGCTCCACCCTCACACCATCAGCTCCATCCTCACACCATCAGCTCCACCCTCACACCATCAGCTCCACCCTCACACCATCAGCTCCACCCTCACACCATCAGCTCCACCCTCACACCATCAGCTCCACCCTCACACCATCAGCTCCACCCTCACACCATCAGCTTCACCCTCACACCATCAGCTCCACCCTCACACCATCAGCTCCACCCTCACACCATCAGCTCCACCCTCACACCATCAGCTCCACCCTCACACCATCAGCTCCATCCTCACACCATCAGCTCACTACATTTGTCCTTAACCCTCCTGTAGGCTGTTAGTGCCCTACAAGCTCAGATCAAAAACCTTGAGGAAGACAGTCAAAGGTCTGACTCCCCACAAAGAAGCAAATAGACATTACTTCATTTGTGTGTGCATGTGTATGTGTGCATGTGTGTACAGGCAAAGACAGTTTCAGCAGATGCAGGCTGGGGAATGGTCACAGAGGAAGGACCTGGAGATATCCAGTCTCAAGGTGCACTATGAAGCCGTGACACAGGTCAGGAGTACGCTGGGAGTAATTTGGGTTGGGATGGAAAGGTTGGCAGAAGGACATGTGATGGAGCTGTTTGTTCGCCATCACGCTGGTTGTGCGAGTTAACGTGTGCATGATCCGACATCCTGCTTGGTGATTATGTTTGGTCCAATGAGCTCACCAGGGAATGATGCTATTACCTTTCTCGTACATACGGGTATGATAGTGCCACCATGACAACTGCAGTGCGTGTAAGCAAAGGGTTATTGCAGAGAGAGGAAGGTGGTGTGAGGCATTGAAGGAGAGGGAAGGGAGGGAGGGGAGGGGAGGGAGGGAGGGGGAGAGGGAGGGGGAGAGGAGGTAGAGAGGGGGAAGGGGGAAGGGAGGGGAGAGAATGGGGAGAGGGAGGGAGTGTAATTTGGAATGAGAGAACGGATAGAACAAGCTGCTGATATTGATTGGTATTTCAGGGCCTGCAGGCAGAATGTGACGCAGCCCACAAAACTGCAGCTGGACTTGAGGAGAACATGACAAAAGCACAGCTGGAATTTAATTCTAAGGTAGGCTAGGTAGGCTAGCTACTGTATCCTGGACTGACTAAGTGTGTTGTACAAATACACAAGGGTACATTTGAAATGAGCATCAGTGAAATGCATTCCCACATGTTTTGTTTTCCATGGGCTCCACCCCTCTCATCCATCTATTCTCTCTATTGTAGCTGTCAACGTTGAAAATGTACTATGAATCTCGTCTAAAAGGTATGCTACCCACATCAGTGAAGCAGGTATGTGTGTGTGTGTATGTGTGTGTGTGTGTGTGTGTGCGTGCGTGCATGTATGTATGTATGTATGTATGTATGTATGTATGTATGTGTGCAAAGTTAGAATTGTTATATTTACTGTTTGTCAAATGTGTAGATGGTAAATGACATTTCTGCTATATGTGAGCTTCGTATTTACTATTGTTCAAATGTCACATATCTAAATATTGACCAGTAGTAAATTCACTAGTAAATTCACTGTGAATCCAACTTTTCACCTAGAGGTTGCACTCACATGCTGACCCCACCCATCTCCACATGCTGACCCCACCCATCTCCACATGCTGACCCCACCCATCTCCACATGCTGACCCCACCCATCTCCACATGCTGACCCCACCCATCTCCACATGCTGACCCCACCCATCTCCACATGCTGACCCCACCCATCTCCACATGCTGACCCCACCCATCTCCACATGCTGACCTCACCCATCTCCACATGCTGACCCCACCCATCTCCACATGCTGACCCCACCCATCTCCACATGCTGACCCCACCCATCTCCACATGCTGACCCCACCCATCTCCACATGCTGACCCCACCCATCTCCACATGCTGACTCCACCTCTTGCACATGCTGACTCCACCCATCTCCACATGCTGACCCCACCCATCTCCACATGCTGACCCCACCCATCTCCACATGCTGACCCCACCCATCTCCACATGCTGACCCCACCCATCTCCACATGCTGACCCCACCCATCTCCACATGCTGACTCCACCTCTTGCCACATGCTGACCCCACCCATCTCCACATGCTGACCCCACCCATCTCCACATGCTGACTCCACCCATCTCCACATGCTGACCCCACCCATCTCCACATGCTGACTCCACCCATCTCCACATGCTGACCCCACCCATCTCCACATGCTGACTCCACCCATCTCCACATGCTGACCCCACCCATCTCCACATGCTGACCCCACCCATCTCCACATGCTGACCCCACCCATCTCCACATGCTGACCCCACCCATCTCCACATGCTGACCCCACCCATCTCCACATGCTGACCCCACCCATCTCCACATGCTGACTCCACCTCTTGCCACATGCTGACTCCACCCCTCGCCATATACTAACCCCACCCCTCGTATCCACCTCTGGCTCCACCCCTCTCCATCTCTTACAGGAGTATGAGTCAACTATCAGTTCCCTAAGGACACAAGTTTCCATTCTCCATCAGAAGACAGAGGTCTTGCAGAGGGAGATAGATAGGAGACAAGCCAGGACACAAGAGCCCATGGCTAACAGTACTTCAGCACACAATTCATAGCAATCATATCACTGTATTTCACTGTTGCAAACTATTTAAGTCACACAATCTATATTATTTATATGGTATTACTGCTCCTAAATGATCTCAAAGATTTCGTGATATGTTTTTAAAAAGTGTATAATAATTAACTTTATATATGAGAAGGGTGCTTATTTATTTGTGCTGCAAAAAACACTAGTCATCAAACCAACTGCCCATGTGACAGGATTGTCATAATATTTCATCACTGACAATTTGAACATTTTAGAATACAGTCAAAGTTCAAAATGCCTTGCTCTTGAAGAACTTTTTAAACGGAGAGTTGTGTAGAGCCAAGCTCAGTGGAGGGCAAAGCAGCATCGTCTTCATCCGAGCTCCTCTCTAGAGTGGCAGGTAGGGAGCACCTCAGTGGGCGTGGCAGTACCTCTTTGGATCTCTGATAAAGTCTGTTGGGGACAGAGGAAGACCCACCCACAACACGTGGATAAACTCCATCGCCTTGAGCCTGGAAGGCAACATGCTTTCCACAAGTGTTCTCCTCATCCGTGGAAATGGATGTGTCCGTTGTAGAGGGTGTTGCCCTCCTCTGCCTTGCCCTGCGCTTGGCTACCTTCTCTGTTGAGTTCCTTGAAGGCATGGATGCAGGGAGGGATGACCTTGGGGGGCGCACTGTTTCCTTTGTCTCATGTTGTAGCTTGTGGGGCAGGGACACTGAAGCACCAACTGAATCCATGCCTTCCCTTGAGGTGTCTTGGCCCTCTGCAGGCTGCAGCTCATCTCCTTGTGCCTCAAATATCACGTGCTTTTTGTCTATGTAAGCAGACTCTGTAGTAGCATTGCTTTCATCGATCACAGCTGGCTGAACTCCACACCATTTCCCTGCCTCTTTTGACTCCAAGACGACTTGACTCTGGCCTTCCTCATCCTGTGCTGACATAAGTTCCTTTGCAGTGCTGCTGGCTGTTACAATAGCAGGAAGACTCTTCCACGCTGGGGTTTTGGCTGGTTCAGATCCTTCTGCTTTGCGGTACATGTCAACAGGGCAAGATGTGGCAAGTCGAGCCGCATGGGACAAAGCACTGGCTAAGGAGTTACAAGGCACAGAAAGCTGGGACGACTCAGACAAGTGCGGCGCAACGACAGAAGGCAACTTTAACTTAGGGCTGATGTCATGGCCATCTTGTCCATCAGAAGTAGTAGGAGTGGGTGTCTTCCTGCTCTTTGCCAGCCTTTCCCTTTGAGCGGCTGTTTTTCCTCTTGGGGTCAGTGGAGAAGAAGAACCGTCTAAAGTCCTCGGAACCATCGCTGAGTCTACTTTGGGTTTGGCTGTGGTCTGTTCCTCTATTGGGTGGGTGTGGTCTAGCGGCATAACCTCCATACTCTGGGGCACATGGGGTAGGAGTGTTGTGTCGAGTTCACGATGCAGGACCCTTGTGTTCTTCCGGTGATGGGGATCAATCAGTGGAGGAGGAGGAGGGGAAGCATTGGTAACCCTGCCGCAGCGAGAAGAGGGAGGTGAGGAGGATGTAACCTGTGAGGATTTGGATGGAGCCGTCTTCTCCACTGCAGAGGTGGCAATCTTATTGGTGTGCTCAGTGATGGACATGATGGAGGAAGAGGTCATTTTGCTGCTGCCTTTTGAGGATGCTGATGCCAAAGACTCAGCTGATCTTTCAGGTAAAATGGCTGCCAGGTTTGGATCCAGCGATCCGCTGGAGGCTGATGAGAATGTGGCTCTGTTCACCTTACCAGGTGGGATGGTTGAGTTTATGACCTCTTCTACCTTTGGAGGTGTGGTCTTTTGGAGAGAAAATCTAGAGGGTTTCATCCGGTTGTGTCTCATAGCATCTTCAAATTTCTAAAAAAAAAGCATGATGTTATAGTATCAATTCTTCTTAGCACACTGCTTACCATCTTCATTTCATTTATTTCCTTCTCCACACTTGCGCAACTTGCCACTTGAGGCTCCACCCTCTTCTGAAAAATTGAAATCACGTTTATTAAATGGAAAATTCTCTCATAAAAAAGTCTTACTTGGCACTCAGTTAGGATAGCACCCAGTGCAACCTTTCTCTTTCTCTCTAGAATGTTTCGCTCCTTCTCCTCTTCCAATTCTTTTTCCAGCATTGCTTTTTGCTGTAAGGTAGCCGCATCGGCAAGTTCTGCATCCCTGCAAAATCAAATAAATGAAGGTTAGAATAATGCAGACAGCTATTAACCCACTTTTGGGCTTTGTATAACTTCTGCGTTTCAACTTCAATCATTCTCCTCAACGCCTGCTCTTCCTCGTCCAACATGACCTGGTACTTTGCTTTCTGCATGTTCACGGCTTCAGTCCCGTCGTCCTTCGGGCGGGTTTTAGAATGTGCATCTTTGTGTGGGAAGCCGCCTTGTTTGGGAGGAGCATCAGCGCGCCCGCCGCTCTTCGCTGGAACGATGGGAGGCGGCTCAAGGATGGGTCCACACCTTGCACACACCGGCGACGATCGCCGGCACTGCACTCCTACGTCTTCCTTGGGCTACAACGTAAAGCGGGTCGATTAGTATTTATGGTTTTGTTCATTTACCTGTGCTATTGTCATAGCGCTTCGGTCAGTGGTCAGCCGAGACGAGGGAGAGTGGCTGGGATTGGTGGTGTTTAGGCAAGACCCAGGGCATGGATCCTTCGGGTCCGTGATTGAGGGCACCTTATGATAGACGCTGGGACAAATGGAGCACTGTTTTGTCTCGAAGATACCCTCTGACGTGAACGCTACGGTTCCGGCACGGGCCGCTCTCTTGAGACGCTCCAAACGAGCCTTCTCCTTTATCTCAAGCTGGGTTACCATTGCCTCTCTCTCCCTCACTGTGCGAAATACCCTGTTCGCCTCCAGCTGCTCTCGCCTTGAAGGATACACCTTTCCGTCTTCGGCCAGGTAGCCATATTTCTGCAAGTGCGACTTTACGGTCGGTTTGTTCCGATAGCCCTTAGTATGCTTGTCCACCAGGCTATTGTAGTAGAGCGGGTCCGCTACTTTCAGATAACGCATGGCCATAGCGACAGCGTTTTTGTCGGGCTTTCCTCCTGCACAGTACGGTCGTAGCCACCTGGCTTCTCCCGGGAATATCGCGCTCAGGACGCTGGGCGGTATGCTTCGGTAAAAGTTAGTTCCGTTTGCCATTCTCATTTGCGTATTTTTATCAGCGTTCAGAGAACGCAATATGTATATATGTCCACGGCGTGCTCCGCGTATAGTACGCATTTTGTGTCGCCTATCTCCGAGCAACGGCTGACACGTGATGAGAAAGAAGCGATAATGAGAAAATTTAATTTCGCTCTATTTAATTAAAAGAGTTGAAACTTCACTGGTCGGCAAAATTTCTCTCTTCTATAGCTAAAATACTTATTCTTGGTTATAACGTTAGGCGAAGTAACTATATATAGCAACTGAACGTAGCGAAGTTAAGTCTCGTCACCCCGGGAAGGTTCAAAACATATCATGTTCATAGGGACTGGGGACGAAAACGACATTCGAAGTCAACGTCGCCCCTCGTTCCCAAGTTCCCGACAGGCAACAGCGCATTATTGCACCGCCGCTGCTATACAGAAGCAAAAAAAAAAAAAAAAAAAAACTATACCGTTAAAAGGTTTTTAGTCAACAATACATTGCCGATTCAGAGGAAAAGCCTAATGTGCATGCTTGTCGAATTCGCGGAAGTTGTTACACAGAACTCTTCCCGCGCAACGCGGTGGCCATAATGCGCTATATATATAAGCGTTTACGTGTGAATCGATTGCAATTACATGTATAAAAAGCAGTTATGCATCGTGAAAAGTATTTTCACACAGTGCATTATCTAGAACATTTCATCTGTGTGTACATGTGCATGTGTTCTTGGCTACAGGCGTACATTTTATATATCACAGCTCCGTATATATACGCGTATAGTTTCTCTATCAGTACGATCTGACTGAAGCTTGAACACAGACCGCCGCCATCACTAACCAGAGCAGAGCTGCATGCGATATGCGTGCAAGATGAAAGGAGAGAGTTATGCATGCAGTATTCAACACTGCATATAGACCCATGATGCAGGGTGCACATGCATGCATTGTAATTGACGTGTGCCATATCGAATTACCTGTTGGAGAAACTGTAGCTGCAGCACCTGCAAAAAAGATGAACCAAAGGGAAAAGGAGAGTGGTTTAGTTACACTAGCTATATAGGCGTGCATGCATGCATGCATGGATATATAGGCGCGCATTCAATTAACCCCTATAAGATCAGCGTGCAACTTATATACAAAGGTCTATAGATATTATACATGCATGCATGCATAACACGTGATATATACCGTTTAGTTCTCTAATAGGATTCGTCTTCAGAGTGTAGTATGTGTTTTCTAGGTTTGCGGGATCGTAGTTGACAACGACAGCGTACCTGCATGTGTGCACGATGTGTCAGTAAAACGTGCAACGGAGCGGTATGCTGCACACACAGTGTATATAAACAGACCAGAATTGGATGGTTCCTGTTAGGCTAGGAGGGGCAGTCCAGACAAAGGTCGCATTGTCTTTGTCGTCTCCATTGAAGTGTGTCACAGCGCTCTATTTAAAAATAAACGCATGCCGACAGAAACATGCATGCAGCGTCGGGTTGATTAAGCAGTGTTCAGCTGTATACATGTATACGTGCGCTTCATACACACGTGTGCGACTTACGCTGGCAATGGTGCACGCGCTCAACTTCACCACTCCCCCTGGTGTGAAACTACCCACGGGAGTTGTCTGATCAGCCACTAGCCGGGCTTGCACCAACAGTCCCTTGAATACATCAGTACCCTTCAATGTCACTGACGAAGGAAAGAAAATCAATGATGCATGGCCGCATGCGTAGGCGTGCACGTCGGCGCGGATATGCTTACGGGTATAATTTTTTCCCGGTACATAGACCCCTCCAGTAAAGACGTCGGTGCTCAAACCATAGCTTCCATTGTTAGGGTGGCGTGTAGTGTTCACATGACCTATCGGGGCTATCAAAGGACAAGCAGTCAAGGGAGCACCGGTTGGACGAGACTGCACGCTTATGACGCCCAGAAGCAGTCCCCCGCAAAGTCCCGCGACGAACATTCTGATATTCATTGTGCACTCTTGGGACAGCGGGCTTTACAGGTTGCCTGTACTTGCAAATGCGTTGCGCGTTTTATAAGTCACACGCAGGAAAGATTAACGTACCGGAAAAGGATACGTGTATAGTCACCGAATAAAAAAATTTAAAAAGTGGACACAAACTCCATGCGTCATTTATTGCTTTTCTATTCCTAATACGACACTTTTTCCCAAGCCAAATGATGACCGCAAAGGAAATGTAATAATTTATTGGCCAACAGGTGAAATCTCTCCTGCATTACGTGCACGCAAGCAGGAAGACGCACCACGTTATTCGTAATTATGAAGGTCACGTGCCACGTGTGCAACTTACCGTGTGCAGAAACAATCGAGCAATGCTATCCAAGGCATTGGAGCTACTGCTCTTGGGTGCATCGCTTCTCACGTCGACAGCGCGGGTAACAGCGAATGTCTACACGCCATGTGAATATCAAAAACGTGTCTGTGAGTGTCCTCCCTCGTTCCCAGTGTGCTATTTTCGCCTGCGCATCGAGAGCAGCCGCACGTTCTCCAGCTACCAGCTCGCGCCTGATAAAGAGGGGAGGCTGGCGAGGGCACGAGGCGCTTCTCCCGTTGACTATCACTTTAGCGGCCTGGGCACGTTGGTGCCCGAGGACGGTGCGAAAGGAGGCTGTGCAACGCACACGGAGGGCTTTTCGCAGCTCAACTGCACGGAGCCTATAACGCTCGACTGCAGAAACGGGAGCTCCGAACGAGTCCTTACTCTAAATGGGATCACGCCTGGACCCACGCTCATTTCGAGCGCAGGTCAGACGATCGCTGTGGATGTGGTGAACGACTTGAGCGTTGAAATATCGTCGATCCATTGGCACGGCCTGCTGCAGCGCGGTACCCCCTGGATGGACGGGGTCCCCGGGGTCAGCCAGTGTCCGATCCTGCCTGGAGGTTCTTATTATTACATTTTTAATGCTTCTTCGGCGGGAACCTTTTGGTACCACTCTCACACGGGCGACCAGAGAACGAAGGGGATATACGGCGCCTTCATAATCCGAGAGCGTCCGGATTTTATGATTGAGGCGACGGCGAGACTAGGAAGACTGTTAGGCACGCAAAATGTCACCGTGATTGATACACCTTCCGAACACACCGCCATGTTATTGGAGTGGGCTGTCAACGGAGGACAGACGAAGAGCGGGCTTATCAACGGACGAGGGGCCTCCTCAGGCACGCCTCTTAGTTCGACTAGACTTACAGTATTCCACGTTGAGCCCGGGAACGAGGGGAATCAGTATTACCGGTTTCGGCTGGTGGGAGTACAGTCAGGGAGCCTGTACCGTTTTTCGATTTCACAGCATAAACTGACTATCATAGGTACAGATGGTAACTTCGTGGAACCCCTCAGAAGCGTTGATTACGTGTTTGTACACACGGGGGAGCGTTATGATTTTCTTTTAGAACCCGTAACGCCCGAAATCGCGAACAAAACACAGAACTTTCTTGTTTTGGCTGAAGACATGCTCAACAACGAAGGCTCTATCGCCGCAAAGAGTCCTTTTAACGCAGTAGGTGTTCTGCGTTACGGTCAAGGCAATCCTTCGCTCGCTGAATACGAGTATGTTCTCAATACTCCCTCTAGAAGATGCACCCCTCAGAATCTATGCCTTGCTTTGAATTGTCCGTTCAGAAACTACCACAGCGACAAGCACATCAACTGTATACCTGTGACCCAGCTGAGGCTACTGTTCCCTACGTCCCCCGACCAAGTCCCCGCTGACCCCGTCGCAGACCAACTTTTTTTCAACTTTGCCCTGAACGGTGAAAACAACTCGCCGTCCGTAAACGGTCGGAATTTTATTTTCCCAACTGGATCACTGCAAACGCAACCAGGGCAGCCGCTTGCGAAGTGTGCGCTCGGAAGGACGAGCTGTTTGAACCCACAAGAATGCGTGTGCTCCCACGTTCACGAGCTCAACAACACCAATCAGACGGTCCAGCTGGTCCTCAGCGCCCTCGACAGCAGCGGAGAGCACTCTATACATCTTCACGGACACTCCTTTCACGTGATAGCTATCGTCTACGGCGAGTACGATACGGACGGCAATCTAAAGGCTCCCACAAGGGACATTGCATGCAACCCCGGCGACGCGAGATGCACGGCTCCCGGGTGGAAATCTGCACCGACCCCAGCAGCTGTCGCCCCGTGGACGGTTCGCAAGGACACCGTCGTTGTTCCCGCCGGCGGTTACGTCATCATTCGTTTTCGAAGCACCAACCCGGGTTGGTGGTTGATGCATTGTCACATGGAGGCGGATTTTGCAGGTGGAATGGCGGTCCTTTTCAACGAGCTAAGTTTCGCTCACCCGCGACCGCCTCCGGCCCTGGAAGTGCTGAAATGTGGCAGCTATGTACCAGTTCCTATCTTCGCTAGCTCATTACGGAACAGTCACCATGCAGGGGTTGAAGATCGGTTAGTAGAAGACAAGTCACGTGAATCATCGCACTCTCAACTGGCTTGCAAGATGCAGCAGCTTAATTATTTTTATCTCGTGTTTTGTGTCGTTCCAATATGAAAGATGCCGCCATCAAATTTGTTTATTTGCGTCTGCGTGTCATCAGCCAATATGCAGCATCTTGCTTCGCATTTATGCATGCATGTGGTATTAGCAGTTAAACAATGAAGATGATCAATATACGTCTCTTGTGCTGCTGCATGTGGACCAATAAGCATTGCGCAAAGCGTTCTTGGAAGTTCGAGCAAGATCAATTGTTTTTTGGAAACTATACACGTTAAGTACGTCTCCAGTAATTAACCGGCAAATTATCAATATTCATATAACACTAATCAACAATAATAATCATAATTATCATATTATTTCTATAAAACACAGACAACAGACTACCTTACAGTCCAACACAATTCATAATACACAAATTTGTGTCAACGTACACACAAGATGCTGACAAAATGCCATTAGGCAATGCACACATCTTCAAGACTTTGGGACCAAGCAGGCAACCAAATAGTAGTCACCACTGTCCCTGGATCTGCACACTGGCTTACTTGACTCTGAGGCAGCTTTGACTTCATCTACAGGGGTAGCAGCAGTCATCATTGCTTCGTCAATTGCCGATTGGTCAGGACCAGCAAATGCCTCCTGTGATAATTCTTCTACGTACACTTTTGCATCAAATTCTGATTGGTCAGGACCAGCAAATGCTTCCTGCGACACCTCCTCTTCGTACACCATTTCGTCAAATACGGATTGGCTTGGTCCACCAAATGGCTCCTGTTCATCTACAGCAGCAGATACTTCTTGGCTCTGCACTGATTGGTCAGGACTGCCGAACACTTCTTGGACAGTAACAAGCCCAGGGCTACCACAACGTATCTGCGCCAGAGAGGCAGGGGGCGGGGGTTGGAGGACACTGAGCTCATTGAAGACCACAGCCATGCCCCCTTCCAGATCTGACTCAATGTGACAGTGCATTATGTACCACCCCGGGTTGTTGGCAAGGAAACGGATTATGGCGTACCCACCTGCTGGGATCACAACCGTATCTTTGCGTACCGTCTTGCTGGAAACGTTCACGGCAGGTGCACCCACTGACCACTGTGGAGCTGTGCAGGTTGCAGTGTTGCCACATGTGATGTCAGTGTTTGCCTTAGTAAGCACTTCTCCGGAATACTGACCGTAGTAGATACCCAGGACCTGGAAAGAGTGGCCGTGCAAGTGGATAGGGTGCTCCATCCCACGGACGTCAAGCGCACTCAGAACCAGCTGTACAGGCTTGTAGGCATTGTTCAGATCGTAAATGTATGTGCACACACACTCGCCTGACGAGCAGTTGATTGCTCCCAGCGCACACCTTTTCAGCTGAGTGGTTTTTGGCTGCGTCTGAAGAGAACCACTAGGAAAAACAAAGTTCCGTCCATTCACAGCTGGAGTCTTGCCCCACCTTCCATTGGCAGCAAAATTAAAGAAGAGCTCATCGGCAACTGGACTGGTTGGAAGGTCCCCACTGGGTGTGTCGAACAGCAACCTGAGCTGTGTCACGGGTATGCACTCAATGTTCCTGCTACTGCTGTACGCTCTGAAGGGGCAGTTTAGCGCCGTGCAGCGACTTTCTTGAGTACAGCTCCTCTGAGAAGCGCCCAGGATTGCCGCGTACTCGGTAGAAAGAGGTGCACCTTCTCCATATCGAAGGACGCCCTGTGCACTGAAGTAACGAGAGCTTGTCACAGGCTCCGCCAAGATGAGGTAGTTCGTCTTCGTCGCGGCCTGCAATGGCGAGACAGGTTGGAGGAGGAAATCGTATCGCTCTCCCGCGTGGACAAATATGTAGTCAACTCCAATTAATGCCTCTGTGAGGAAGCCATCGGTACCTATGACTACCATCTTGTGGTCCTCAATGGAGAACCTGTACACGGGCCCACCCTGAGCACCAATGAGACGGAAGCGGTAGAACAGAGCTCCACCCATCACAAACGAAATGCTCTGCTGCACGTTGACGGTTGTCAGCCTTGAGTAGCTTGAAGCCTGCCCTCTGTATAAGCCACGCCCATTAATGAGCCCTGAACCTTCAAAGTCACTCAGCAAAAGTGTGTGGACTTCGGGTGAGTCTGCTATGATCGTATCCGGTATACCAAGAGCAGCTGCCAGTGCCATCTTCGCTGTAGCCCAAACTGAGGGCAGCTCTCTCACAATCAGAGCCCCATACTCCCCTTGCACACGCTGCTGTACAACGTGCGAGTGGTACCAGAATGTGCCTGCCGGAATGGCCCCGAAGATGTACCGGTATGTGCTGCCGGGATTGATGGGACACTGGGTGACCCCGGGGACCCCGTCCATCCAAGGGGTACCGCTCTGCGGGATGCCGTGCCAATGGACGGTGGTGATAGATGACGTCATCTTGTTCACCACGTCGACGACCAATGTCTGACCGACGGTCACAAGAAGCGTGGGACCGGGGATGAGACCGTTCACAGTTACCAGGCCGTTGGGGTAGTAGTTACGGTTCAAGTTCAACGTTATCGGCTCCGTGCAGTTAAGAGCCGCGAAACTCTCGGTGGCCGTGGAACAATTGCTCTTAAGTCCAAACGTGCGCACGAGACTCCCCTTTGAGCCAAACTGGAACTGGGCTACGCTCATCATGTCTTGCACTCGAACCAGCCTTTGCGTCTCGTCGGGTACCAATTGGTAGCTCGTGAAGGCCACCGCATTGTCGATGTCGAGCTGGAAGTAGCATGTCTGGTAGGAAGGCGGGCACTCGCACACGCGCTGCGCATACTGGCACTGGACCACAGCCTCCTGGGCAATAGTGAGCTGGAGTACGGCTCCCAGCACAACGAGAAGGAGCACTATGGAAGAGAGAGTGACAAATGTGCGTCTAAAATGAATCTCTCTAGCACCAACATTTCCAGTGTTCACGCTAACTTCACGTGCGCGCCGTTAATGCAAGCAAGTCTTACTTTCAAAAAAATCTCCGTGCGCGAGAAAACTGACTGGAGTTCAGCTCACAATACTATCTGTAGTTTGGCACTATTTTAAGCGTAGAACCCTCCCCCGAACTGCGAAGTATACACAACTAGGTATGAAAGTCCAAGGCAGTATAAACTATGGCGCAAGAAAAGACCTTTGACGTTTGCACAGCAAATACCACCGCGCGTAATCAGTACACCATCAGCATCATTCACTCATATCACCTCTCCATCTGCACCTCCCCCCACACACACACACTGGCACCTCATCTCAGCCCCTCCCCCAAGATAATAATTATTTTCGCATCAGTACCACCACCTCGTTTCGCTGCACATAAATACGTGTATAATTAAATCAACTGTCACGTGTTGTCTCTTATGTGAACTGCAACTTTGATTGGACCAGTTCTGGAGGAAGCCCTCCCTCCCTCTTCTGCTTCTTCCTGGCAAGCTCCATCTTCTCTCGTTTGATGTCTTCCTCGTCTTCAAGGCGACCTATACGAGCACTGAAAGGACATCAAAGGTTAGCTCACTCACTTCCCAGAATCACACAAGGTAAAAAATGGCTATCTCTCCCCAAGTCCCAACATTACTCGATCTAACTCCTTACGTTCGCAAAAATAATAATAATAATAATAATAATATATAAATATAACACACAACCCCCAGCAACCTACCTTCTGGACTCTTCAAACTGTTGCTGAGCGTAGCTGGACTCCATGGCTAAATCGTCATGTCTTTCCCCAACAAACCTGAGATCCAATCGATGGTCTTAAACCCATACTGACATGTACACACTCATATACCCTCACACATATGCCCCTACACTGACATGTACATACTCATACACCCTCACACATATGCCCCTACACTGACATGTACACACTCATATACCCTCACACATATGCCCCTACACTGACATGTACACACTACACTGCCACACACACCTACACTGGACGACACACACTTGTTGCCTAGCAGCCCGACTGCAGCTAACACCTGAACATATACAACACTCTAAACTTGACCACTACTGTGAATGTAACAGTACCCAAATCAGGAGCAAGCCAGGCACACATCTGTGAACCACAACCACACACTACCTAACTGTGCGCTAACCCACTAACCAACCACACACCACCTAACTGTGCACTAACCAATCAACCACTAACCAACCACACACCACCTAACTGTGCACTAACCAATCAACCACTAACCAACCACACACCACCTAACTGTGCACTAACCAATCAACCACTAACCAACCACACACCACCTAACTATGCACTAACCAATCAACCACAACCACACACCACCTAACTGTGCACTAACCAACCACACACCACCTAACTGTGCACTAACCAACCACACACCACCTAACTGTGCACTAACCATTACCAATCAACCACACACACACCCCATAGCCAACCATGCACCTCAACACACAAACACACAAACACAGACTACATATGCATACACGTACACCTACAATACACACATACACTTACTTTCTCTTATCATATCCAAATATTTCTCTGATGGCCGAAGAATAATCACACGCTTCACTATCATCAATGAAGTCATCATCTCCTTCCTCCACAAAATCCAACATGTCCTCATCCTCATCCTCCTCTGCCTCTCCCATGTCCTGGCTTCCACCATGCTGCTTCCTTCTCTCAAGCATCTCCGCAACCTCACCCGCCCAGCTGCTCGTGTACTTAGGTTTGGCTTCAGTCACAAATTTCGGTCTTCCATTTTGATTTAACTTCGAGAAGTTGTTCCCGTAGAAATCGATAGCCTGCACAGAGTTGAGATAAGGGTTCTTCTGCGAGGGAGGAACAACAGGTGAACTCTTGGGTGGTTCCCTCTGAGGGATGGTGTGGTGGGTCCTGACTAGGGACACGAGGTTGGGCAGAGGGTTTGGGACAGTTGCTTTTGTCTCCTCTTGGTCTGGGACTTCCACTAGACCCCCTGTTCTCAACTGGCGTGCCGTTCATTGGCCGCCTCATGGCTGCCGAAGGAGATTTGCTTTTCCCCCTTAGTGCTGAATCTGTCCCATCTGCACTTTCAGTTTTCCTCTTCCGTCCATTTGAAGGCTCCTTAGGTGATGCAATGGCTGACGATGCTGCTGCAGTGCTGAGGTCTTCCCTGGTGGGGCCCTTGGGAGGCTCCACAGCTTTCTTTTGTGCTATAACTAAGAGCTCTTGAAAGCTTAAAGGGGCTGCCTGACTCTTAATGGAAGGAGAACGTGATGAGAGGGATTTGATATGAGCGGCTGGTACGCTGTTCCTTGTTTGACTCAAGGATGAAGGTTGAGATTTTGGTGGTCGTTCACTAGGTGCTTTAGGAGATTTTCGTGGCTTTGAAGTGTCTGTGGCTAATTGTGAGGAAGAGGATTTCGACGCACGAGCAACTGGTTGTTGCGAACGCGCATCTTTAGCTTGGGTGGTTTTCTGTTCTCGTGATAACTCTGCCTTGGAACTCGTCTGTGAACGGATGGTAGTGGGGGCCTTAGAAACTGAAGGTTTTTGTAGCTGTTTCTGGACAGCCGCCATCCTGGCTTCCTTACGTTTCTCGGCTGCTTTCTTCTCTTCGAGTTTGAATTTAACTATCTCAGCGACGTCTTCGTCTTGTCGCTGTTTCTTGCGCTCAAGCTACAACCAATGCAGTAAAACATAAGCCATAAACACTGTAAAACTTGCCTGTTTTTCGGCCACCAACTGGTTGGCAGAAGCTTGCGCCATCAGCAACTTGAAGTCCATGGTGAACAGCGTCAATAATCCCACCCAACCTGCTTCGTCATAAAGATATAACACACAGTACGATAATGTTACATTATCTCTGGATTAGAGTTTATGCATTCACCGTTCTGTCATGTGCATAACAAGAGGGCCTTATTGTGGCTCTAGTATCGTTCCCAGACCAACAGTGACAATTTAACCCTCTGGTTGCCACGCCATGGACCAATACCTGGATGCGACAATAGGCGATAACTTCAGAGTGCTTCCTGACGTTCTAAAGAACTTGAAAAAGGACCGAGACCATTTGAAAGCTCAGGTACGAAAAAAAAGTATATCCTGATAAAAGATTACTCTGGCATGCGTCACGTATGTAGTTGAAAGGCACCGTGGAGACCACAACAGAGGGGGAGTGGCCTAGTATTGTTCTTGATATTCAATCGATACTAAAAGATCTACAGACCTTACACGACAAATGCACTGTGCTTGACCACAGCAGTCAGCTCCTAGACCCAGTCTTAATCAAGTGTGCCAAGGCCACAGAGTCCACTGTGGAAGAGATATTGGATGCACAGCGATCACAGAGCTACTTGAAGTGGCTGAAGGCTGTGCAGAAATGGAGGTACACAGAGACACGTGGGGGTGCACGGTGTGATGATGTAACCTTCACTTCCAGTGGTTCCATCGACATCTGCCTGAAGAGGGGCTCACCACAGGATGCAGTAAGAGCCTACTCCCAGCTGAGCTACATTGCTGGCCAGCTGCAAAACTCCAAGTGTGCGCATCTGGAGAGATATGCCTACGGCACCCAGCAGTACTGGTGTGGAAGGCTCCAAGACAAAGTGACCAGGTACTAAGGCCATTCATCTGTCTTGCATTTTCTCCACTGCTTCTGCCCATACACTATCTATGTTGGTACCCTCTTCCCTCCCTCTTCCCTCCCTCTTCCCTCATGGTGCATCACATGATACCTACTATTGCTGACATTCACTGCTCACACATCTGATGCAATCTTCAAACTGTTTGGGACCAACATTCTCCACCCTTCCATCCACCTGGACTTGATTCCCAAACACTTCCGATGATGTCACATGACCAAGTGATTTCCTGGCCACATTGAAAGAGCTCAAGTGGCCCACTCCCTTCTCATCCTCATCCCATATCCAGGACCTGTGGCACAAGTGCAACCAGAGATTCACCGAGCTGTTCAACCTCCTGCTAGAGCTCGGGACTCCCCCTCCCCCTGCCCCCCCTCGTGCCCCCCGTGCCCCTCATGGTGGTCACCGTGATCTCTGTGAGGGCCACTCCATCAAATTGCAGGACCCTCTTGTGCTTCCCATCAAAGTACTTCTGGAACCACTGAAGAAGCGGTTTCAGTTCCACTTCTATGGCAACAAGAAGACGAACATGAAAGAGAAGGTTTGCTTTCAGTTTTGATATGGCACAGTACTCAGGTAGGTGTGTCCTTGTAGCCGGAGTGGTACTTCACGCAGGTGTCCACCTGGATCAATGACCACTCCCACTTTATGGAGAAGATCGTCCAGCCTCTGATGCAAGGTCCTTACCAAGGGGTTAATGCACGGGTGAGGCACCTCCCCCACCCGTTTGGCCCCTTCATTCAATCTTCTAGGTGCGTCCATACACACACACATGCACACATGCACATGCACACACATATACACACACATGCACACATGCACATACACACATACACATACACATGCACACACAACACACATACACACATAAACACATACATATGCACACACACACACGCATACACACATACATATGCACACACACACACATACACACATACATATGCGCATACACACACATGCACATGCACATGCAGTTGGAGTTCATTCGAGGGCTTCTGCAGGAGTTGGAAGTGAAGTTACTCCACGACATGTCAACCATCTTATACGAAGATGCCATCATGGCACACCTGATAGATGAACTCCTTCTGTTTGAAAAGGAGCTGCGATCTGTAGTGCAATACCCGAGTCCCCATCCCAGCTGCCTCCATGTCCTTTACGATGACCTGGCTCTTCACAAGTGGGTCACTCTGGAGAAACAATGTAAGCTTGTGTGGGGGTGTGCTGGTGAGGGTATGTGAGGGTGTACTGTGTGAGGGTGCGCTGTGAGGGTGTGCTGTGAGGATGTGCTGGTGAGGGTATGTGAGGGTGCACTGTGTGAGGTTGGGCTGTGAGGGTGCGCTGTGTGTGCTGTGAGGGTGTGCTGTGTGAGGGTATGCTGTGTGAGGGTGTGCTATGAGGGTGTGTGAGGGTGTGCTATGTGAAGGTGGTTATGTGAAGTGCTTATGTGAGGAGTGGGAGGTGTGTGTTGTGTATTATATTAGGGTGTGTACTTTGGGAGTATGGGAGATGATGGGAAGGAATTGTATTAGGAGAGATGAGTGGATCAAAGTGTCATTAGGTGTTGGAGCTGACGTGCATTGCTATGGATACTGTTGTCATGATGTGTATGTGTGTGTGTGTGTGTGTGTGTGTGGTGTGTTGTAACTTCTCAGTTGCTCTGGAGAGGATAGAGAAGGTGACACTCTCCCCCACGGCTTGGCAGTGTCAGTATGGGACATGGCAGCTGCTGATGACACGTGGTGCCAGAGTGTACAGAAGGGTTCATGGGGATCATTGCTGGAATCACAGGTAGGGGAGGAGAGGAGTGTGAGGGGAGAGGGAGGAGGGTGGGACAGGGAGAGGGAGGAGGGTGGGACAGGGAGAGGGAGGGGAGGAGTGTGAGGGGAGGGAGGAGGTGGTAGGAGAGAGAGGAAGGAGTGTAGGAGAGAGAGGGAGGAGTGTAGGAGAGGGAGGGAGGAGTGTAGGAGGGAGAGTGTAGGAGAGAGAGGGGAGGAGTGTAGGAGAGAGAGGGGAGGAGTGTAGGAGAGAGAGGAGGAGTGTAGGAGAGAGAGGGAGGAGTGTAGGAGAGAGAGGGAGGAGTGTAGGAGAGAGAGGGAGGAGTGTAGGAGAGGGAGGGGAGGAGTGTAGGAGAGGGAGGGGGAGGAGTGTAGGAGAGGGAGAGGGAGGAGTGTAGGAGAGGGAGGGGGAGGAGTGTAGGAGAGGGGGAGGAGTGTAGGGGAGGGATGGAGAGGAGTGTAGGAGAAGGGAGGGAGAGGGGTGGAGTTTTGAAATGAGAGGGTCATGATGGCTTCTGTGTAGAGCGCTACAAGTACGTTGAAGGCATGGAGCATCAGGTGACATTCCTGGAGCTGCAGCTAGACCTCCTCATGGAGTTCCATCAGGACCTTGTGACAGCTGCTAAGAAGGCTGCGGGTGCCCAGCCCAGTGAAAATCTGTGTGCCTACCTCAACTCCGCCCATTACATCACCTTGATACTGAAGAAGTGGGGAGAGCAGGAGGTGGGTGTGGATGTGGGAGGAGCTAGGAGGTGTGGTGTAAGGGTGTATGTGCACATGTGTAGATGTGTGTGCACACACAACCTGTTGCGAAAATATGACCTTACTCTTAGTCTTCTATTCATTGCACTGAAGAGAAGTTTGTTGTTATTATGTTCATTTTATCTGTGCACACCACACACATGCACACACACACATGCACACACACACATGCACACACATGCACACACATATGCACACACATGCACACACACACACATGCACACACACATGCACACACACATGCACACACACCATGCACACACATGCACACACATGCACACACATGCACACACACATGCACACACATGCACATCCACACACACACACACATGCACACGCACACATGCACACGCACACCATGCACACACACATGCACACAACACATGCACACACATGCACACACATGCACACACACATGCACACACACATGCACATCCACACATACACACACACACATGCACACCATGCACACACATGCACACACACATGCACACACATGCACACACATGCACACATGCACATCCACACACACACACACACAAACCACATGCACACACACACATGCACACACATGCACACACACACATGCACATACACATGCACCACATGCCACACATGCACACACACATGCACATCCACACACACACACACACATGCACACACATGCAGTTCTTCCTTAGGCTCCACTATCACCTCAACCCTCACCCTAAACATTCCGCCACTGATAGAGGTAATCACCCATCCCTGGAGTGGCTGCAACATATCATCTCTACCAGGAGGATGGATCCCCAATTTGCTGAGTCCGAGGGGTGTGTCTTTGCCACACCCCTAGCTGCCTTCTCCTCCCTGGTGGACGACATACTGGGATGGATGGGCCAGCAAGTTATCAGCGTTGCCAAGGACAACTGCAAAAGATACAAACGCGACAAGTAGGTGTGGTCGGCTGTGATTTGGGGTGGGGCTGTCACTTCCCCCTTCCCTCCCTCCTGTAGGTGGCATCACATGACTCTGGATAAAGATGTCGTCTTTTTGGATCCCTCCCCCTCGGCTTCAGAGCTCTTTAGCTGGCTAAGGGACCAGCTGGTGTTCATAGAGTCTCATGTCTCCCCCCATGTCATTCCAGACCTCTACAGCCTCATTAACAAAGAGCTGGATCGACTCTTGTTGACTGAGGCAAGAATGTGTGTATGTGTATGTATGTATACATGTGTATACATGTACATGTACATGTATGTATGTATGTGTGCATGTCTGTATGTGTACATGTATGTATGTGTGCATGTGTGGTATTTAAAAATGTCATCTTGACATCTTGACAGGAAGTGTTGAATAAAACAAGGTACAAGGCCATGTAAGGCATTAGCAGGGAATGGGTACAAGGCCATGTAAGGCATTAGCAGGGAATGGGTACAAGGCCATGTAAGGCATTAGCAGGGAATGGGTACAAGGCCATGTAAGGCATTAGCAGGGAATGGGTACAAGGCCATGTAAGGCATTAGCAGGGAATGGGTACAAGGCCATGTTATTGCATCATTAACCCTCAGGACAGATAATTGCATTGTGCCAAGGGCTATCCACCCCCTGCTAATGCCTTACATGGCCCTGTACCCACCCCCTGCTCGGACCACATGGCCTTGTACCCACCCCCTGCTAATGCCTTACATGGCCCTGTACCCATCCCCTGCTAATGCCTTACATGGCCCTGTACCCATTCCCTGCTAATGCCTTACATGGCCCTGTACCCATCCCCTGCTAATGCCTTACATGGCCCTGTACCCATTCCCTGCTAATGCCTTACATGGCCTTGTACCCATTCCCTGCTAATGCCTTACATGGCCCTGTACCCATTCCCTGCTAATGCCTTACATGGCCCTGTACCCATTCCCTGCTAATGCCTTACATGGCCCTGTACCCATTCCCTGCTAATGCCTTACATGGCCCTGTACCCATCCCCTGCTAATGCCTTACATGGCCCTGTACCCACCCCCTGCTAATGCCTTACATGGCCCTGTACCATCCCCTGCTAATGCCTTAGTGGGACCACATCAATGCATCAATGGCTCTGATGTGATCAGTGTATGTGTACGGATATTTTAATGTATCAGTGGTGGTGGCCTGTCAGTGATGTATCAGTGGTGGTGGCCTGTCAGTGATGTATCAGTGGTGGTGGCCTGTCAGTGATGTATCAGTGTTGGTGGCCAGTCAGTGATGTATCAGTGGTGGTGGCCTGTCAGTGATGTATCAGTGGTGGTGGCCTGTCAGTGATGTATCAGTGGTGGTGGCCTGTCAGTGATGTATCAGTGGTGGTGGCCTGTCAGTGATGTATCAGTGGTGGTGGCCTGTCAGTGATGTATCAGTGTTGGTGGCCAGTCAGTGATGTATCAGTGGTGGTGGCCTGTCAGTGATGTATCAGTGTTGGTGGCCAGTCAGTGATGTATCAGTGGTGGTGGCCTGTCAGTGATGTATCAGTGGTGGTGGCCTGTCAGTGATGTATCAGTGGTGGTGGCCTGTCAGTGATGTATCAGTGGTGGTGGCCTGTCAGTGATGTATCAGTGGTGGTGGCCTGTCAGTGATGTATCAGTGGTGGTGGCCTGTCAGTGATGTATCAGTGGTGGTGGCCTGTCAGTGATGTATCAGTGGTGGTGGCCTGTCAGTGATGTATCAGTGGTGGTGGCCTGTCAGTGATTTATCCATATGTTCTTCATCACATCAGGTGGTAGCAAGCAACCACTTTAGTGAGGGTGGAGCTACACAGCTGGATTACGATCTCTCCAAGGTGTTGGTGTCACTCCTTGCAGAGTTCTTTGTGGACATACCATCTGTACACCTGCTGGAAATGTATGTGCAATTGAAACACAGCTAGAGATGGTACACTAAGCCACAGCTAGAGATGGTACACTAAGCCACAGCTAGAGATGGTACACTAAACCACAGCTAGAGATGGTACACTAAACCACAGCTAGAGATGGTACACTAAACCACAGCTAGAGATGGTACACTAAACCACAGCTAGAGATGGTACACTAAACCACAGCTAGAGATGGTACACTAAACCACAGCTAGGGATGGTACACTAAACCACAGCTAGAGATAGTCTATCATCCAATAATGTGGTGTGCCTACCCACTGTAATCACTGTACTGTCTCCCTCCTTCCCCACACTCCCTCCTCCACACTCCCTCCTTCTCCACACTCCCTCCTTCCCCACACTCTCTCCTCCACACTCCCTCCTTCTCCACACTCCCTCCTTCCCCACACTCCCTCCTTCCCCACACTCCCTCCTTCACACTCCCTCCTCCACACTCCCTCCTCCACACTCTCCTCCATACTCCCTCCTCCACACTCCCTCCTTCTCCACACTCCCTCCTTCCCCACACTCCCTCCTTCCCACACTCCCCACCCATACCACCTTAAGGACCCAAGAGGCATGCAGATTGTTGAAACTGTTGCCGGGTACAGCCAAGCTGATGGAAGGGATGTTGGAGCCATTGCAACAGGGCACAGTGGACACTGACGTGTACAGCGCAGCCGTCACTGCTCTGTCAGACATGGGTGTCCACACACTGGAACCACTTCAGGCTTTGAGTATTCTCATGTTGAGGGTGGAGCCGGCTTAGGGATGTGTGCGTCATGTGACCACTGAGTGCTAAGGAAGGACCATCACACACACCTCCTCCTCATTCCACCCTGCAGAATCATTAGTTACTTGACCTTGCTTCATCAATTATAATCTGAGGATTAAAATTATGATACTGTCATGGGGGTCATGTGACTAGGAGCCTAAGGGGGATAGCAGTCATGTGACTAGGAGCCTAAGGGGGATAGCAGTCATGTGACTAGGAGCCTAAGGGGATGGCAGTCATGTGACTAGGAGCCTAAGGGGATGGCAGTCATGTGACTAGGAGCCTAAGAGGCATAACAGTCATGTGATAGGCAGTTCCATACGAGGTCAGGAAACTTTGTGGTAGTGACCAGAGCATGTCCCTGTTGACATGAGCAATGCTTTGACATTTTGAAGTTGGTTTCTTGCCAGTCTGATCTCTCTCACAAGCAACACAACATCGTCACTCTAAGAGCTCACAAAGACAGATTTCTAACATCCCTAGTTGTGATTAATTTGGAAACCTTACCTCATGTGAAGTTGTCCTGAGCTTGATCCACTCTTTTATATCATCTTGCATTTCATTGGGGAGCCACGTGTGATGCCTATCCCATGTGAGATCACATGACCATGGAGAAATGGATGCATTCAGATCATGTGACCACAGTATAGGCGTGCGTTCAGGTCATGTGACCATAGTAGAAGTGTACATTCAGGTCATGTGATCGTAGAATATAGATGCATTCAGCTCATGTGATCATACAACAAGGTGCATTTCATAATAGTGTAGCATTGGATTATATGTGGGGACAGAAATCCCATATGAGTTGCGTTCGTATTTGGACTATGACATGATGCCATTCCTAGAAGTATGCTTCAACTAGATAACCTGACACAGCAATACATGTTCGGCACAACTGGGAGTGGAGTGTGTGCGTCTAGAAGCGATTACCTTCCATTGCCACCGTGAGCCAATGCTTTTAAAAACGTGTGCACACACCTTCAAATAAAAGTTGCGCTTGGTTAAAGAGCTGCACATCCTCTAAGAACACACAACTTACCCCTGCTGGCAACAGAAGGATACCGTGTTCAATCTCCAGCTGTGCCCAAACTTCTCCCGTAGGAATGACAGCTGGTCAAGAAGGAAGTCGTTTGTGCTGGTCTGGGAAGCAGGCAATTGACACAGAAGCTTATGAACAATTATAGTACAAACCATGGTCCCATTGGAGACTAAATAGATGCCTTGTGGTCTCATGCCAAGTGCCACCTAAACAAAGGATAGCATTATCATCAGACCACACCCACATGCACACCCCTCTTACCCACAGTGCCTCAAGAAGACACACCTCTCCTCCATCCTTCAGTGACTCCACCCACCTTACAGCTGCAGTACAGCTTTCATCAGATATAGGGATGCACTTGTCCTGCCAGAGGTGAGCAGCTGTTGCGAAGGCCACAATATTAAAGCTGGATGGAATGGAGACCGTAATGTTAAAGCCAGATGGAATAGAAACACAGAATTTTGCTGCAGTATATGCGTACAATGAGACCTCAAGCACACTCACATACACACACACACAGCACCTCTTCAGTTGCTGTGGTTTTTCTCTCAACAGACTCTCAACACACTCTTTGAGCGTTGAAAAGTGTGATTTCATAGAAGCTGAGATATCCAACATCAATACAATCTGCATAAATGTGTGGTGATTGAGTAGGTATACATCCATAGGCCACACCCACACCCATAGACCACACCCACAAATGGAGTGAGTGTAAACATAGCTACAAGTGGTTGTAAGGTCATCAACACCTACCTTCCCTTCAATTAAGCTACCAAACACCTTGTTGCTTCCTGAAGAATATATGTTACAAATTAGCCCCACCCCCATCCCCACTCCCACCTCACCAGCATGGAGCCAATGCAGCCTCTTCTGGTACCTTTGGAGTGTCCACTGCAGCCTCTGGCAGAGACCCCTCAGCTGCTGGGGGACAGCTGCTAGTGTGGCCTGCACCAAGCACAGAGGTGACACACTACTTTGAGACCTTTCTTTTGCGTGCCACAGGTATGGCCTGGGTACCTGTGGGTCCATGTGCCTATAGGCAGCTGATTGTCTGTTGTGTGTTAGCTTTTCACAGCTCAGTCCAAGAGCCTCTGTTCCATAGCAGGCTAGCCACTAACAGGGAGGCAGACTACATAATGGAGCTGTGTTGGGGGGAGGTGTGCGTGGGGAGAAGCTGTGTGGGGAAGGTGTGCATGGAAGGGTCTCAGGGGAAGGAGGGTGTGTGTGGGCGGGGAGGAGAGAGGGGTTGGGTTTGAGGGGAGGGTAACTCACCTCCTTAGAAGCCATGGGTTCTTCGTTATCCGGAATGAGGACATGCTTACTTTTGTGCTTATGTATGGACAAGTCCCCAAAGTCCAAAGCAATTCCTTCAGAACAGAAATGATGAGGCAATACACAGACTAAACGACATTTACACTGCTATGCAGCAGCAGGCTGAGGAACACACACCACACACATGTGCACCACACACCACACACACACCACACACATACCACACACACACACCACACATACCACACACACATGCACACACACATGCACACACACCACATGGTCATGTGAGCAGTCACATGAACAATCACATGCATAGTTAAATACACACACACACACACACACACACACACACTCAAACACAACATAGAGGAAGATACTTGGGGTTTAGGGTTAAGGTTCAATCTTTTGGCCAATGAACGAGGGCGCCTTTGGTGTCATACTGCATGCTTTGCGCGCCATAGTCTACACTCCTAATGGTATGGGCTAATGGTATGGGCTTATGCTATGGGCTTATGGTATGGGCTTATGGTATGGGCTTATGCTATGGGCTAATGGTATGGGCTTATGGTATGGGCTTATGGTATGGGCTTATGGTATGGGCTTATGGTACGGGCTTATGGTATGGGCTTATGGTATGGGCTTATGGTATGGGCTTATGGTATGGGCTTATGGTATGGGCTTATGCTATGGGCTAATGGTATGGGCTTATGGTACGGGCTTATGGTATGGGCTTATGGTACGGGCTTATGGTATGGGCTTATGGTATGGGCTTATGGTATGGGCTAATGGTATCTCCACCACGCTTTCCAATTAACAGTTCCTCTAATCGTCTTATGCTCCACAGGCCTCTGTGAAACCACACCCACCTTTCTCTAGCCCCCGGTCAAGGTAGAACAGCTCCTGCCTTGGTGGTTGCTTACTCCTGCAGCAGGGAAGGAAGGAGACACTCCTAGTTAGCCGCTGGTGAGGGGGAGGAGGGAGAGAGGGGGAGTGGTTAAATGCTTTGGACCTAGCACAGACTCACCTCAGTTGCAAAAGGATTTATTGTAGTGTGAGATGCTGCAGAGTGTGGTCTGTGGGGTGTGGCAGAGTGTGGCCTGTGCCTGGGAAGACAGGAAACTGTCTGTTCCAAGAGCATGGTAAAAAATGATGTTGTGAAAAGAATTAACCTCCCTCCCTCCCTCCCTCCTTCCCTCCCTCCCTCCTTCCCTCCCTCGCTCCCTCCTTCCCTCCCTCCCTCCTTCCCTCTCTCCCTCCCTCCTTCCCTCCCTCCCTCCTTCCCTCTCTCCCTCCCTCCCTCCCTCCTTCCCTCCCTCCCTCCTTCCCTCACTCACTCACTCACTCACTCACTCACTCACTCACTCACTCACTCACTCACTCACTCACTCACTCACTCACTCACTCACTCACTCACTCACTCACTCACTCACTCACTCACTCACTCACTCACTCCCTTCCTCCTTCCCTTAGTCCCTGGACCTCCTTTTCTCCCTCTCTCTCCTCCCATGAAATGAACGTACAGGTTTGCAGAGGTGACAATAGTTTGCCATTATTTGATCAACTGTTTCTGAAAACAACTTCACTCTGTCCAGCTCTGTGATGATGTCATCAATATCATCACTTCCACCAACCCCTGTACAAACATGAATGTAAACGACACACCACATGAACACATCCAACACTCACATGACTATCACATGACCATACACACCTCAAAGAACCACATCTCCTCACTACACCCACTCACATGACCACACCCACTCACATGACCACACCCTCTCACTGACCAGTGCCCCTGAAGTGATGGAATCTTCCTCTTCCCCCTCCCACTGCTGATGCTAGCTTCCTCAGAACAGAGACTGCACTTTCCCCACCACGCCCCTCCAAGACATCATAATAGATTATGGCCACGCCCACAGCAGTGCCAGATGCTTTCTGTTCCAGGTAGCTACACACTCCATCCTGCAAGAGACAGTGACCACACCCACATCAGCAGTAAAGCCACACCCACACCATCTAACCATGGCATCAGTTGGTGGGTGGAACAGCATCAGGTAAACACCACAATTATGTTCTGAAGCAAGGAGAGGAAGGGTGCTTTAGTGCTAACGAGGACTGTAGTCTCCATGGATACCATTCACTGCCCAGTCTTCCATGATGTGCCTCAAAGAGGGGAGGAGTCCTCTATTGCCATGACAACCTGTGTCCTCTGTTGCCCACCTGCTCATATTTAGTGTTTTTGTGTGTTGCGGTGTGTGTGTGTGTGTGTGTGTGTGTGTGTGAGTGTGTGTGTGAGTGAGTGTAAGCATGTTGTGTGTGTGTGAGTGCGAGCGTGTTGTGTGTGTGTGTGAGTGTGAGCGTGTTGTGTGTATGTAGAATGATGACATGTGAGTGTGTTGTGAGTGCATTGTGAGTGTGTGTGAATGATGTGTAGTGTGTGAGTGTATATAAAGGCAGGGCATAAGGTTACCTCCAGGCTTCTTGTAAGTTATCCAATGATGGTACCACGAGACCTTTCCTCCACACGTCATACCATCTGCCCACTCTACAAACACCACATTGAAAAGGCTCTATGTGCAAAACGCAGACACCAGGATACTCACTCAGGATACTCACCTGATGATGTTGAAGCTCTGCCGTGTGCCAAGTTGCTCCTCGAAGAACAGTTGAAGGAAGTGTGCAAACGTGTGCCCTGATGGGGGTGTCCCTACCAGCACCATGACAACACTATAGGTGAGATAAACAGCTAGCATCATGGAGGGTGTCAGTCCTTTGCCTACTTTTCTTCACTCAGGGACCCAAATGGTACTCGACTTCCACTTTGTAGCCAGTTTAATCTCCTTTCTGTCATTTGCCTGAACTTGGCCAGCTTACGCTAGCAAAAGCATGCCCCACTGCTTAATATGATGTCACTGTATTGTGTGGTTTGTGTTATACCTTGTATTGTTCCAATAAGTGCACATCAACATGGAGGTACTTCTTTGTCTGATCATGCCATTTGAAGAGTGGCATACTTGCCTAGAAGAAATGTCATCAAAATTACAACACAGCCTGCTTAGTCTGGAATATTCGATGTCAAGAAAAAGATAATTATTAAATATTAAGGTTAGAGATAATCAATTATTTATAAGTAGCAAAAGATATGCTAATCTCAAGTCCAGGTTCAATAGTGAGTTATTAACATTTAAGGTCATTCAGTTGAGATTTAATTTGAATAAACATTTCTAATAGTCCATTATGAAATTAGTAAGGATCACCATTTGATTTGGTATTACAATTATAAAAGTGAGTTATTAAAAGTCAAAGTCCACTAAAAGTGTAGTGGTGTTTTCTGTATTCAAATTTGATTTAATATTAACTAATAAAATGCAAATCAAACTCCATAAGTTTTCAAACTTTCATTCAAAGTTACTCTAAATCATTTAGAAGTCATTATTATATCACATTTAAAAAGTATTTGATTTTATCTTTACACCTACTAAAGGGCAATCAAATTTTAATAACACAATTAATATGTACATCCATAAACTCATTAAGATTGATATCCTATTAATAAATTAAATCATTTGCCTTAACACCTGACATATACACATACAATCCCAATAAAACTCACATCATAAACTCTAGATGTGACCTTTTTGTGCAAGGACTGCACATGTCCTTCCAACCGGGAGTATGCATTTGGTCCTAGCACTTGATACAGAGAGAGTTTCTCAGCTGGAGGGGTGGGGCAGGTTAACAAACCATTTTATGCGTGTCCTGTGGGTGTGGCTGATTGCAGCACACCTTCAAGGCCATGCTTAGCAAGCCACTCTCGAGATGTGCACAGTATGGAATGGGGCCCACTCCCATCCTGCATCATGTCCACATTCCACGTCCCATCCGTCGAAAGCTGAAAAAAGGAGGGATGAACATGGAACGGAGACGGGACAGATAGCAGGGGGTACTTCTCTGAGAGAGGACAGCACATTGTCACACAGCACACCACGCTGCAAGTCTTCCAACTGTTGGAGGATGCTTTTGACCCTAACATTCAAGGTTCAAAATTTGTATGACAGCCTTTGGAGTGATGGCCTTTGGGGTGGGACAGTTCACCTTTGAAGTTCACCTTTCAGCTTCATCATTTCTGAGTCCTCAACCTGTTGTGTACCAAGACCATGTGATCAGGAGAGGGTAACACCACATTAGCTACCCCCTCCATCCCCTATGCACCCATGTACCCTCCCCCCTTCCCTCTACCTCTCCCCTGTAAATGAACACATGCACACGACAACACATATGCACACATGATAGGGCAATACAATGTTCTACTATGGAACCCTCACCTCAGGGTTCTCTTTCACAAATGAACCATGGTAACTGCCCCCAATGGCTTCAGCAATGGCTTTTAGAACCGCCTGGAGTCGAGTCAAGTCACGTGAGATGCCCCGCCCCCTTCTTCTCACTCACATATGTGCTTGCATCTGCATCACTGAATGCCACCAAGTGAAGCTTGGGAGAGTCTCTTCCTGTCAGTTCATTCAGCATATAGTCCCCAACAACGTCTGCAGACTGATCTGGTCTGTTGGAACGCCATGCGGCCAAATGGGACTTCCTTCACTGCAGAAAGTTAGCCCCGCCCCCACAAGCTAACCTTGTTGCCACAACAACGCAGGCCGAATCAACCGTTGCGAGCTCTGCCGCGACCTTCAGTGCTCCAAGGAGATTGCAGTCCTGCCCCAAAGATGCGAGAGATGAGGTCCATTCGGAGGCAAACTTGAAGCAGCTGTGTTATTAGGAGCGCAGGTCAACGATACCCGACGCGAGGTCAGGTTGCGTACAGATGGCCATACCTTTCGAGATCGGCTGCGAACGCCAAGCAGCCCGGGCTACATGGCTCTACGATCGACCCAAATCGAAATAGCTGGACGGTTTCTTTCCCGCTCAGTTGTTCGCGGGTCAACAGACCAATGGCTTCTTTGTATGACGTAAGGCGCGACTCATCCCTGCACAGCTGCTCAGTAGTCTCGATGAAAAGGGCCACCTTGCTCCCTTCCAGGCGCCCAAAACTCTGCCCGCTACCGGTCGAAAACAGAGGCAGCTGGCTTTCGTACAGGTCGGCCAGCGCACGTAGCCATAAAATCTTGTGAGAAAGAGCGTCCTTGTCGAGATGGAGTTTGGGACTGCCCGTAGATGAATTATGTTGTGCGTTGGACGTGAGAAAATAATAGCATACTTTTTTTCCGCAGTACCAGAAGCAGCTGCTTTCTCACTGGGGAATACTTCCAAAATGCGCCTGCATTATGTATAAAGAGATATTCATTGAGATGAAACCACAAAGTCCGCCACTTTCCCGCACTTTCCAGTACTGCATTCGCGCAGAATGTCCTTGAGCTCCAGACAAGACGCGCTGATAGCAGGTGTCCTTGAATTCAAAAGGTGAACATTTTCCATGTTTCGCCCACTACTACTATTTGGTGAGGTGCATAAAAGGGGCGGAGCAGGTTGATTTGATAACCTCGTGACGGTGCGTAACACGGGAATCACAGGCCATGCGTCGGATCTTCTCCGCCTATAAGTTGATTTTATTCCAGAGCGCGTTTCCTTCAGTCGCCAGATGTTGTGTGGATGGCGTAAGGATCTGCGCACGTGAGAGATACTTCAATTTGTGCCCAGCTGCACGCAGCCTTCGGCCACACTCCACCTTCTATGGAAACGATACAGTGTTCGCACTGTCTTCAGGCCGCGGGAAATGTGGTAAAAATGGCCATAACAAGCTGTACAACAGATGGGAGGGGCTAGTAGCTGTAGGTTACAAACTTAACCCCTTCGTAGCTGGTACTGCTATCTTATTGGGACAAAAAGGTTCTTTCTTTTTGCACGTGAGGGTTATGTACAGGTTTGGTCCAGCTCTGCAGATATGACATTACTTGTCCCCCTCCCCCCCCCACACACACACACACACACTCAAAAGGTGTTGCGGTTGTTCGTGTTTCCGGACCTCAAGCTTCTGAGGCATGGCCCTCCATGTGTGCGTGTGTGTGTGTGTGTGTGTGTGTGCGTGTGCGTGTGTGTGTGTGTGCATGCGTGCGTGTGTGTGTGTATGTATGCGTGTGTGTATGTGTGTGTGTTTGTGTGTGTGTGTTTGTGCATGTTTGTGTGTACGTATGTGTGTGTACGTGTGTGTGCGTGTGTACATTTGTGTGTGTGTGTATGTGTGTGTGTTAAAGCCATGCTTGTCCACATGTTGCTGACCAGCTCACACACTAATGCATCACGCAACACACCATAGCCGATCATTTGATCTTCACTCCAGTTATTCCTCTCTCCACTAAAGGCACTGCTTCAAATCACTGGGACAGTGCCAAAGCCTCGTAGAGCGGTCCTGTGCAGACTGAAGGATCCATTGAAGGGGGACACCATTGACCATGGGCTGGTTCTGTGGTTCCCAGGTACTTGCCAAAGAGAGAGCTAGACCCATTGCATGTGTGTATGTGTATGTTTGTGCGTGTATGTGTGTGTGTGGTGTGTGTGTGTGTGTGTGTGTGTGTGTGTGTGTGTGTGTGTGTGTGTGTGTGTGTGTGTGTGTGTGTGTGTGTGTGTGTGCGTATATCTACAAAACAAGGTGCTCTATTTTTCTGTCAGGTCCACACAGCTTCACTGGTGAGGATTGTGTTGAGTTCCAGGTCCACGGGGGACCTTCAGTTGTGACATCACTGCTGGGTGCCCTGGGCGGGCTCCTTGGACTGAGGCCTGCTGAGCCTGGGGACTTTGCAAAGCGGTAAGCATGGAATGGAGCCTGGGTGAGTGTGTGGAGAAAGTATGAATACACTTGTACTGTTTGCTACAGGGCCTTCTTCAATGGTAAACTTGACCTAACAGCAGTGGAAGGTTTGGCAGATCTCATCCATGCTGAAACAGAGGCACAAAGGAAACAAGCACTTAGACAAATGGAGGTTAAAATAGACCCTTCTTAGGACCTGGTGAGTGATCACCCTGCATCCCTCCCCACATTCCTGTTGTACACAGGGTGACCTGGGGAGGCTGTACGATAAGTGGAGAGCCGACCTTGTGAGGGTATGGTTACCATAGCAATGGCAGACTGCACTCCCGTTTGAGTACTAGTGCGGTTGCAGTTGGTGGCCCACGTTGAAGCTGTTATTGACTTTGGAGAGGACGAGAACATAGAAGATGGGATCTTGGATGAAGGTGGCAGTGTAAAACCAGCACAATCTTTTATTTCAGTTTCACTTTGCAGTGAAATTGAAGGTGCAGGACCTGCACAGGGCTGTGATGGAGCATCTGAGTGACGGGAGGAGGGGGGAGAGATTGAGGGCTGGGGTTCACGTGGCCATCGTTGGAGCGCCAAATGTCGGGAAAAGCAGTCTTCTCAACATCCTTTGTGAGGTCACATGACATTAGAGGGGAAACTTGTGCCTTGTTATATATGTGTGTATGTGTGTGTGCCTGTGTGTGTGTACTGTGTGGATCATGTGTGTAGGCCAGCGACCTGCAGCCATAGTGTCCCCTCATGCTGGGACCACTCGTGATGTGCTGGAGTCTGCACTGGACATATGCGGATATCCAGTTATACTAAGGTGTTGCAGAGATATAATTTTAATGAGGGTGTATGAGTGCACATTGTGGAATACGAAGTTGTGGATGTGTAGCAGTGGTGTAAAGATGTATGGCATTTTTTATGATGGGTATTAATTGGGAAGTTTTGTTTTCCCCTCCCCCCCCCCCCCCCCCCCCCCCATCAGTGATACGGCTGGCTTGCGTTTAGCAGAGGACCCTGTTGAACAGGAAGGTGTGCGCCGAGCGTTGATAAGGTGTGTGATACGAATATTTGTGCTGGTGGTGTTTTCTGTACGTATTTGCATAATATTCGATTGCTAACATAACTTGTGCATCAGAGATTAGATCATCTTACTCAGGGCAACCACTGCAGACTTGAAGGTCCTGATAGGAGATGTGTCCGAGTTGTCCTGGGGCCTAGATAATTTTAACCCACACCCTCTGTCGGAGTTTGTTGCAAAGCTTGTGAAGCTATCTCCCTCAGCCCTACAAAGGTGGGTTAGGTAACAGTGGTGGGTGGAGCTATAATGGTGGGTGTGACTGACACCTTTACTGCAGTGATGAGGTGCGTCGAGCATTGGACTCATTCTCCCATGACAACACAATAGTCGTTTTAAACAAAGTTGATCTTTTATCTCAGCCATCTCCAGCAATGGTAAATGAGGGCAGATAGTCATCTCCTCCCCTCTCATTTCATGCTCTCCTCCCCTCTCCTTTCATGGTCTCCTCCCCTCTCCTTTCATGGTCTCCTCCCCTCTCCTTTCATGGTCTCCTCCCTCTCCTTTCATGGTCTCCTCCCCTCTTCTTTCATGCTCTCCTCCCTCTCCTTTCATGCTCTCCTCCCTCTCCTTTCATGCTTTCCTCTCCTTTCATGCTCTCCTCCCCTCTCCTTTCATGGTCTCCTCCCCCTCTCTTTTCATGCTCTCCTCCCCTCTCCTCTCCATGCTTTCCTCCCCTCTCCCTTGAAAGGACGATACTTCTCTGTGTTGGGTGTCGTGTCTAACTGGAGATGGGATCACACAGCTTACAAAAGCCATGAAGCATCATTTGGAGAGGCTGTACGCTCCCTCCAGTGGCTACCCTGTGTCCTGTGTGTTCTTACTTTATCAATTCTTTTACTTCTTGGCTGCAGTTGTGGCAGCCCCGAAGTTGGGGGTCCCTCCATCACACAAGCAAGACACCGGACACACCTATCAAAGTGTGCTGATAGCTTGGATCAGTTCTTGGGTATGTTGACTACAATTAACTGGGCCTTGTGTGTGGTAACTCTCCTGTATGTTACCTGTGTGCAGCGTGTGTAGAAGATGAGCGAAGTGTTGAGTTGGCTGCAGAAGAACTAAGAGTTGCAATTGGACATTTAGGCAGAATTACAGGGAAGGTGGGGATCGAGGAGATTTTAGATGTCATTTTTAAAGACTTCTGTATTGGTAAATAAAAATTTCCCATGAAGGTTTAAAAACCTGCGTTGTAACGTACTAATTAGTGCCGGGTACGATATCGTTTGTTCGTAAACCACGTCGTTACTTGGTCCACTGTAATGCCGTATTTAGCTGCGAATGCTTCCTTTTCAGCGTCGCTTGGATAGGGGTCGGAACTGTGGTTCTGAAACCACATGCTCATAGCCTTCGTCACGTCGGAGGGTAAGCTCCGCTTGGTTCCCTTAGTGTCCACGAACGTGTCTCGGAGGGTACGGATAGTTTCCAAGACCTCGTTCTTCACTTGAAGGCGTAGTCTACTGAAATTTCGTCTGGCGCTGAATTCCAACGTTCGTTTAATTGCCTTCTTTATAACTTCAGGGTCATCCTGCGCAACGGTTTCGCCTCCGTTAATTTCCGGAGCCTGACCGGTATACTCTGCCTCTCTGGCGGCTATCTCCTCTAACTTCTGTTCGTAGAAAGACTTTAACTCCGCGATCTTCTTCGCGAATGGAGATGGTGTGTCGTCGTCATCGCACGCGTACCTTTCCCACAGCTTGTTCAAAAGCCCGTCTACTTCCGCCTCTGCTTTCGAAACTATTGCCGGGGATGTGACCCGCCCCCTGGGTCTGTACTTGGACAGCGCATTACGTAACGAAGCCACCCAAGCTGCATTGCGTGGCAGCCTTGTTGTTCGAACTCTTCCTGGTCGTTTCGTACCAACAGAGCTCGCAGCTGTAGACGTTTCGCTGGAGTTCATTGTCGCAAGCGTCCATCATAGCGTCCAAAAGCGTCGATAGCAAAATACACCATTGCACTGATACCATGCAGAGCAGTACGCACATCACACACTAGTTTCATTTCGCAAGCGGAGATAGTTTAAACAACTGCTTAAGCTGTTCCTCTCTATCGTTGTAGCACCCTAGAAAGCTGTTAGTGGAATATGTCAAGGGTGGGCCGCAGTGCAACGCTAGCTCGTCAGACGCCACTGGCCCGTCGCTCCAAAACAAGTCAAATCCGCCCACTCTTTTCTCGTTACCGCTCAGACGCCCTTCCATGTCGACCACATGCAGCATGTCCTCCAAGAGGCCGAACTTGAGGTCGTAGTCCGTGGGACTGCTGGCTGTTAGGCTGGGAGCCGCGTTCACTTCGATGATCCACGGCTTGAGGGTGTCGTCTATGAGGATGTCGAAGCCGTACAGCTCGAAGCAGTGCTTGTCGTTGATCATGATCTTCTGAACGCTGTGAAGGCTCTTTATGAAGATCTCGTCCATGCGCAGGAAGAGATCACGAACCACTTCGTGCCCGTACTTTGAGGTCAAATATCTTCTAAGCTCGAGCATTGACCACTTGCATCCTTTCTCCGGATCGTAGTCGGGGGCCGTCTTCTGAATAGCGACATTGGTCAAGTGAATGAACGAGTCTCCGATGGAATCTAAAGAGAAGCGGCTGTTTGAAAATCTGGCAAAGCCGCTTCGGTAGAGCCACGCCGTTAACGGAACGTACGAGGTGACGAGGACGTAGACGCGAAGATCGAATTTCTTTCCTCCAATCAGGTAAGGGTTATCGATGTAGCGCTGTACAACGTAGGTCTCAGGTGGTTCACGATCTGTCTTGTCTTCCTCTTTATGAAAATAGTCCTCCTTCTTCCAATCAGTAATATCCTTCAGCTTTCGAAAAAGAAAGATACCTTTGCCCTGAGACCTTCCTGCAGGTTTCATGATCCATATTGTGCTAGGGTGTTTCTTGAATTCTTCGACGAATAAATGGTACTCCGAAGGAAGCTCGAATGTAGTCGGGAAGAAGTCGCACTTCGCTGCCTCAAACTTTGATTCTTTCTCTAGTGACCTCTTCAATCGCTTGAGGTTCTTAGCCATTAGGTTTTTCCTTGTAAGCTCATAATGGTTCCTGAAGTGACATACGCGTTGGTGTTCTTCGAGGTAAATATGATCGAAGTGCTCTCTCATCCAGCTTCTATCGCACCAATAGAAATCCCACTCCCCTTCATCTTTGATTTCCTGCCAACCTCGAGCTCTCAGAACATCAAGAATCACATTGTTTAGCGCACACTTAAATTTAAACACCCGAGAACCAGGCTGTTGTGCCTTAGTATTTCGCGGTACTCCTAGCCGCGGAGAACTAGTTGTATCGGCCTGCTTGCTACGGTTCATTTTATTATTTACACGTTACGTTTCCATAGTAACTGGCGGGAAAGGAGACATTAATGAAACTCATGTCGTGTGTACATGTGCATTAGTATACAGTTAATTACAAAGCCGCGTCATTCATTGACGAAGTCCTTTTGATAAAACTTTTCTAGGTCGAAATAAGAAGTGACCACCACTCTGTTTGCGAACTTTCTTCCTGCAAGCTTTGATGCTGCACCTTGGCAATCTTCAGGAGTTTGAAACTGTACAAAAATCTGGGTGATGTGGAAGGACATATATGAATGGTTACTGCAAATTGGCCTCTTTCTTTACCTTCCCACATCCAGGAACCTCTACACCAGCAACTGGTCTGGGGATCTCTACAGCTACAACTGAACCATACTTGTTGCATTCTTCTCTAACATCCTCCATTATTCCTAAAATGAAAGAATAAATAAAACCAGTTCCAAACACAAGGACAAACAACCTTCATATTCCTCATCATCTTGAAGCTCATCGACAGTAACCATATTCATGAGGCACAGCACCTCTGTAGGGATTGAAGCCCCTCCTTCTATTTGCAGCCCAGGGATTGCAATGGGCATGCCCATTTGAATGAGGCCATCTCCTCCAACCTTCGCACCAACACTGGCCCTCTGAACAACAAGTTTCTTGTCACCCAGCTGCATTCCATTAAGCCCAGCTATAGCCTGAGAATAGAGGAAAAGGTAAGGAACCATCCTGGGGTGCCCATCACAAGATGACTTACTATGTCAGTGAGCTCGTGGTTGACATATTCAAAGAAACAATAGCCTTTGGAGAAAGTTGTACCGCTGTCTTTGACCAGATTGAATGCTCTCAGCTCTCCAAACGAGGACAGCAACTCCTTGACCTTTTTGAGAGGATTGATGCAGTAAAAAGATCCCCTTCACATGCACAGCTGACAATCACAACCAGCTGACCTGGACAGTTGCCATACTACTGCTCCCACACCACCATTTTGATACACACACACACACACACACACACACACACACACACACACACACACACACACACACACACACACAATACACATTCACACACACTAAATGCATCACTGCTATTTCTCTCTCTCTCTCTCTCTCTCTCTCTCTCTGAGCATCAAAACCACAGCGCGGTAGACACACAACGACAGTGTGCTGCACTTACACAACACACGCATGGCCAATTGCTCCAATGCATAGAACAAAGATACCCGCACAAACATGGTTACGCTTAGCCCCTAAAATGGTCTGCAATGGAATGGCAACGTGTAGAGAGAGATACAACAACAGGGAAGGATGGGGAAGAGGAAGTTTATTAAATGGAATGTGGAAAGTTTTCTCCGTAGTATATGATGTACTGGTGAGCACTAGGTATTTGCATAGCCACATCCATGGCAAGACAGCTGAACACAACTAAGCTGCAAAAAAAAAGAGGAAAACTACAGCGAGGCTGGCAATACATGCACGTTACAGGATCGCTGGAGAAAGGAGGGAGGGAAGAGGGTGGGAAGGAAGGGTGGTGAGGAGAGGAGGGAAGGGTCTGAGAGGGCAATAGGAGAACTGATGTCATGAGATGGTCTCTGACCTAGCTGAAAATAAATTTTGGACTGTAGGATAGAGCCAGGGGTAGAAAAAGATACAAGTTAGTGACTCGATAAAGGTGACTACAGAGCTAATAATTAATACTAAAGTTGCGGTCACATGACTGAACATAGCACAAAGCTCGTCCTCTGCTAAAAACAGACGTGTGTTTACTTTGCTAGTACAAACGTGTTGAATGAAAGTATGTGCTGTGTAAGTGCACACCATATACCTGATCATCACTAAGGTATGTAGGTAACCCTCCGCAGAATATCTTCCACGGTCCATCTGGTACTACAGTAGATACCACACCAGGTATGTGTTTTGGTAAGTTGTCTAGAGTAAAGAAGAGAGGAAGGGAAGGAGGGATAGAGAGGGAGGGAGAGAAGGAAGGTTAACTAATGAAGAAGACAGGCAAACACAAAAAATAACAGCTGCAGGTATAGGGAATGACCACTTGAGCTTACCACTGACTCCAGGTATAGGAGTGTAGTCTTTTGGTCTTCGAATCTTTAGAGCTTGACCCTGACACAGAAGTGGAAAAAAAAAAAAAAGAACTCATAAGCCCTGCTGCTCCTCACAAGACACAGAACACATACCTGCAGATTGATTCCATCCAAAGCCATTGCATTGGTTGTTTCTTCCACAGAACGGAACTGAAATCAAGGCGGGAATAAAAGGAGCCAGTGAATTTAACTATAACACCACTCACTATTGAACTCCCTACCCATCCTTACGCTAATACCACATTAATAACTAAAACAGTTCAATGAATTCTTCTCTGCTCTATTATAAAAATGTTAATCAGCCACCCTTATACAACCACAAATAAATGCACACCAGCCTCCTATTATCTCAATAAATGCACACCAGGTCCCTTCTATTACCTCAATAAATTCACACCAGCCTTCTTCTATTACCTCAATAAATGCACACCAGTCCCCTTCTATTACTTCAATAAATGCACATCATCTTCTCAACATTAGCATCAATAAACCCACACCAGTCCTCCTTCCTGCAACCCCAATAAATGCACATCCCCCCCCCCCCCCCCCCCTCAACCGTCCTATTACCTCAATAAATGCAAAGTTCTTGTCCATATTAATCTGGACGGCCAGCACAGGGTTCCCAGGAGCTGACATGAGGTTGGCTTCTTTCATCTTTTCATTGAAAAAATTGACCATGAGGTCTTCAGTGAGACCGAATGGGATGTTTCCTATGTACAGTCGCCTTGCTTGTCGTGTCATCTGACTAGCAGCAGGCTGGGGAGGAGGGGGGATGGGCAGGGCAGCCGTAGCCTCCCCAAGGGAAGGGGGAGGAATTCCAATAGTCGGAACCTGTCCAGCGGCTTTTGGAGGAGAGTAAATGAGTGTAAGGTTGCAGTTCTGCTAGTACCTTGCATGGCCTTGTACTGGAGTGGAGAGATGTGTTCAAATCCTCTGGGTGCAATATCCCAGCACTTTGAGGGCCTACAAGGGATGGAGTAAGAGGGGAGAGGGGAGAGGGAGAGAGAGGGAAGGGGGAGGGAGAGGGCAAATAGACAGTAGGAAACAAAAGCAACCATAAACGAATGTCTTCCACACACACAGACAACAAACCATCTCCTCCTGCTTTTGTGGTTCTGATGGTCATACTCCCTTTGAGCTTCCCTATCATACTCTGGATCATCCTTGTTAACACGCGCGTAGCTGACAAGGGCACACTGCGGTTAATGCAAATATGGGGTACTACGAGGTAGTACCTGGATCTCCGATCCTTGTGCTCACGTGACCTCGAACGACTTCTTTTTCTAGTATCTTTCCCTTCCCTATTTTCTCGGTCTCGGTCACGATCACGGTCACGTGACCTACTCCTTCGCCGCTTCCCTTCCTTGCTCCGGGACCGCTTTCTCTCGCGCGACCGTGAGCGATGTTTTCGCTTCTTACGGCCAGGCGACTTTGAACGGTCGCGCTCCCTCCTGCCACGCTCCTCCTGCTGATAGTTCCTTCCTTGCAGAGCGTCGCCATTAGGTTCTTGCTCATTCCACCCCTCTTCATAGGCTGGGAGCATATGTAGCCAACACATGTCAAAGCCGGCGCATTAATTTGTTGCCATTTTTACCTTGCCGCTGCTGGTCTTGACTATCGTAGTTGTAAGGTACTGCCGCCATCCTTCACTCGGATTTATCCAGCACCCTTATTATCCAACCGCCCCGGTGGAAGTACTCACGTGCATTAATTCAGGTCACGCGAGCTGGGTGTAACGCTTGTAGATCTCTTGTAAATTGTGTTTCTTGCGGAAAGTATTACCCTACCCTTGTTGAAGTCGCTGCCACTTCGATTTTTATAAAGGTTATGCGCTAATTCTGTCTAACTAGCGGGGAGGGGGATGTGCAGCCTGTGTATTCGGAAGATGTGTTTGTACACACACAGTTGATTGTAGTTATCTGTTATCGCAGAAATGCCCGAAAAGGAGAAACTGAGGCAAATCAACGACCAGCTGAAGAGAGAGGTCGGCATTCAAAGAGTGAACGTATCAGTAACGGCAAGAGAGTAAGCGGACAGAGCACCACCACCTTACAGTATTGCGCGTACTGGCAACGGGGCCACACATACACACGTCATACGTTGGCACGTCTCAAGTCGTTTTCTTTTTAAAAGGGGACGATAGTGATATGGTCATTGAAGTTGCGGCGTCAGCTACGCTGCCGTTTGCAGTGCACTCAACAGGCTGCAGGATGTTATGCAATAGTTAGCAGAGAAGACAAAATTCCTCTGATGTGGGCGGGGAGGGTTGAGTGGTCAGATCATTACATTTGCCATGAGCGAGTATTTGCTTGTATACGCATAGCATATCTCGTTGCGTGTGTGTGTAGGCGTATAAGTGATGTGTTGTGTAAGTGTGTGTGCATGCGTGTATGAATGGCCAGTGTTTTGCGTACATGTATTTGTGTGCAGGTGAGGCTTGGCAGAACATGGTTCATTCCATTCTCAACAGATTACTGGAATACTCCACGAATGAACCAGACCCACTTGTGGACGGGATCCAAAAGAGAGACAACCCGTTTATCACCAAGTCTGTTTGTACAATCTTGTAAACAATGCCATCCAGCTATAGTTCAGTCATCCCTAGCCACAGTAGACTGTTTCTATCTCTGACCTGACACTTCTGTTAATGTTTGTATGCCCAGTCCGTTCGGTGCAACACCTGTATATGCTGATCTACTAAAACACTGCACACACTGCACAAATTCATTCTTTGTATTAAGGTTTTGCGCTTGTATGATGTGTGAAAGCTTTTTTTAACACAAAAAAAATGTCATCTGTCCGAAAGGTGGAATTGCCAATTGGATCTGTTATGAAACAGGTTAATATGTGTAGTTGTTACAGGTCTGTTATCAAACAGGCCAATCAATGGATGTTAGAGGTCTTTCTTGTTTTATTGAAAACCACTTCCATCCTTGGGCTTCCACAACTGGTTTTAGCTGCTTGGTTGTCACCATAGGGAGGTAGTGATTAATCAAAGTCCTCTGCCACCAATAGCCTTCCTTGGCTTCAACACCACCAATTTGTGTGTACTTGTAACGATAATGAAGAACTCGGACATACCTAGGTTGAGAAGTGGTGAATGGCAAAAAGGAATGATAAAATAACACACACACTTGGGCGGTTTGTCGTGAAATGGGTTGTATGCTACAAGATCATTCACTAGTGGATCTCCCATGAGAAGCTTTCCAACAAGATGGACCAACCAGGGATTGTGTTGGTAGTCCTGGCAAGAGCAAGAGATATTGAAAACAAAAGGTGATGTCATCCCATTCACCTGAAATGCAGCAAACCAGAGCAGCCAGTCAATCCTGTAATGGTAAGGAGATATAAAACATGGTCTCCTGGATGTTTGGCCTGGCTTGCAGTTGAATTCAATCTCCTGCCAGTGTGCAAGGTCTTCATTGGTACCTGTCGTATAGTTGAGGGTACCTTCAATAACCACTTCTGTTCGATCCTTTGTGATGCTATTGTGGGTGTGGTTAGGGTTGAGCCAAGTGCATACAAAAGGTGGAACTGTACCTCCCAAAAGCACCGTAAGTGTTCAGAATTCGGAGTGAGTTGAATGAGGTGTTCATCACTTGATGTTGGGAGAATAAGTTCTGTACCACAGGAATGCTCAGATAGGCAAGCAGTAAAGCCAACGCTGTATTTGACATCTGACGGACGCGTTGCCCTGTGCAATTGGGAGGAGATGTTCAGAGTGCTGTTTGGTGAAGTAAGCATGGGAACCTCTTCGAGCACCGGCAGTTCTTGGGCCATCTTCCTTCTGAAGGGCTGTTACTTTGTTCTTTATCTTATCTGGAAAAAGGAATGCGAGGAACTTGTCGTCAAAACAGAAGATTGCTGGAAGGATGGTCAGCCAGTTGAGGAAGCTCAAGTTGCCACTCAGTATCAGCGCCACCTGTTGTAAGCAGGGGTGTGACATGGTGGTATTCAGGACTAACGACGCAATCTCTCAATATTATGACACACGCGTAACAGCCCATCAAACAAAAACAGACACCATGCAAGCTTATCGGTAACCTGGAATAGGACTTGCAGCAACCCACAGGTGAGCCTGAATGGTCTGGGCAGGAATATCATGAAGGGGACAACTAGTTCAATGACGTGGTTGGCCATAGTCTCGGCCATATGCACAACCGCAGGCATCTGGTGTAGATAGTAACTGAGTGGGTTGGGAATAGGCTGTGTCTATATTGCACATTTGTGTGTTACACACAAATGTATGTGCATGTGTATACCAGGTGTGTAGATGTGTTTATGTGTGTAGATGTGTTTATGTGTGAATGTGTGTAGGTATGTATATGTGTGTAACATGTGTTTATGTGTGTAGGTGTGTTTATGTGTGCATGTGTATATAGATGTGTTTGTGTAGATGTGTGCACGCACGTGTACAAGAGTAGATGCGTTTGTGCATGAATATTGCAGGAGGTAATAGCCAAAATTTCAGCTTGGAACAACAGTCAAGGGGGCAACTTGCTTCATAATGGTAGTTCATGCAGGTAAGGTCCCTCCAGCATTGATCTCCGCGGATCTTTATTAACCCCTGCCACAAAGTGATTGACCACAATGGCTTTAAAATAAAGTGCACTCACAGCTCCTAACATGATCCTGAAGAGAAGCCACCTGTAAGCCCATACCACCGTCCAAGGTGTAGGGGTGTGGTGGGGTAGCTGCCTCATGCTGAACACAGGACACAGGAATATGGCTAGAAAGCCAGTCTCTAACAGCTGAGACTCCCAACCTAGCAAGTGTTAAGCACGCTGCAGAGTGAGTCTGTCTGCACTAAGGAGCGAACGCTTACCAAAGGAGTACCTGAAGCAGTCCAGTTAAGGCAGAGAAATGTGTTTTTCAGTGTGTATGCCCATGTGCGCGTCTCCTTACCATTGCTGGCCGACATTGACGAGTGAATGATACAGGACCCAGGTTGCAGCGAAGATAAGGGCGTTTCCCGCGCCCAAGACTACCAACTAGGCAGACAATGCCAAGCCCGCGTATGCAACAGCGTCCAAGGCAAGGTCGATGCGCTGTTCCGAGATCCACCAAAACAGGGTCGGAGTGCTGCTGAATGTTTCCCACGAGGTCGACGTGTTGACAGGCAGCGAGTAATGTTCCCTAAGGCGTTTCAGGTAAGAGTAAACCGGGAGAAGCCCTCTGCTACCCAATAGCGCTTTGTTTTGATTGAGAGCAACCAAGAATGCGACGACTGGAGCAGGGCATGTGGCGCACTACGTAACTTGTCATGTGAAAGAACTATCCGACGACTTACAGTAAACGAATCCCAATGCTCGCACAAACGCGACTCTCGTTAACCAGTAGCTGCCACCTTGAATGGTCGGAGCCTGCGCCCTCTGTGGCGTCTCCGCTTTGGTTGCGACGACATCGCTTGAGATTTCCTCGTGCTTGCCTCGGTGCCGCAAACCGCTTTCTGCCATTTTATCGAACGAGTTTATTCAAATTATAATCTTACGACAACAGTTTATCTATTACACTGCACAACTCTTCGTCTTGCTTGCTCACCAACGACTGTCCGAGCAGAGATTTTTGTGAAATCTATTAAAAATCAGACGAAGTACCGGGCAGCAGTAGATTCGTTGTTATGGGACTATATGTCATGCACACACAATCTTACCTTGGCTACCTGCTTGGAACTCTTGACCTCAGCACCAAGGCTTGTTGGGAGTTCATCTGCGAGAAGCAGCTCGCTGCTACGAATCGTTCCAGCCATTTGGGCCAATGTATCGCTACAGTCCTTTCCAATGTGCTTTGCCTTCTCAATGGCACTGGGTGGTGGTGGGGATGGAGACACCTGATAGCGTGCAGAAAGAGAACAAACGCCTTTGTACCGCTGTACTTGAAAGATGATGTCCTCTCTCTGCTTCTTCTGCCGTTCCATTATCACTCTCAGGGTCTCTTCAGCCTGCCACCAATAGGAGACAGACGGATGGACGGACGCACGCACCCACACACCCACACACACACACACACACACACACACTCACCATATGCACACACACACACTCACCATATGCACACACAACTCACCATATGCACACACACACACTCACCATATGCACACACACACACTCACCATATGCACACACACACACTCACCATATGCACACACACACACTCACCATATGCACACACACATACATAAGAATCCTCCCCCTCCCACCCAGTGCTAACCTGATGGGGACGATACTCATTTATCAAGTGGTGCATGTTGATAAATAGAACACTGATGTCTTGGATCTTCTGATTCCTCTGATATAGGAAGAAGGCATCATAGAGAAGAAGAATTTACTCCAGTCTCAGTAGTGTTACAATTTCATGCATGCGTACGTCAGGGGATGCTGGGTTCTCAATCAGGATATCGAGCAGTTCTAGGAAGCATATCAGGATAGAGCGGTTCAGCTTCTTAAGTTCAGTCTTTCTGTCTACTAGTACATAGAATTGAAACGGTTCATAGTATAACACACCACGAATAATGAGCGATTATACCATATTTTTGTGGATATAGACGCTGCAGGCCTTGCTCTTCGAGTGATCTGATTATGGAGTCTTGCGACTAGGAAACGAAGACTCAACTAATGATCCGACGTACATGTAGTCCCAAAAAGCTACTAACACACATCAAATGGATTTCCAAAGGCGTGGTAGGAACCTTTTACAGGAGGCGGTGGCTGCGGGGCAAGACCGGATTGCACGTTTTCATCTGTATAGCGCTTGTAAAACAGCGCGGGGGGGTTTGGAAACGATGAAACACTCTGCTCTTCCACGGGTATTGCCATTGGGTAATTTAAAAATTATGCCGTTAATTTAGAAAATACATAGACACACATGGCTCTTGACGTGAAAGCGCTAGTTCAAGGCATAAAGCTCCTTATTGCAAGCGAGGGAACTAAACAGCGTGAACAGGCTTCTAGTTTTGTGGAAAACCTAGAAATATTTCTTGCGCATTTTGAGAGCTTTGTTAGCCAGAGAGAAGCTCTCTCGCTCGCGCTTGCAGCTAAGAAGGAACAGTTCCATATTTCCGTCGGTCCGAGCGACTCGCTATATTGGAGGTATACCGCAAACTCCTTATGCCTTCTCTGCACGCTAGTCGACTTGCTCTCGGAAGAGCAGCCTTCAGCGGTCTCGGGTCTTCCCTCGCCTCCACACGCACCGAAGCACATGCTGGGAGTAACGGACCAAAAACTTGTCCAGTGCCTACTGCAACGCGTGGTCTGCGTGGGGATATACCCATACTTACTGCCCGGGGTGGACAGTCTCGTGAAGTTGCGACTTAGCCATCTGCGCGGAGCAACGAAGGCGGCTGCATCAATCGAACAAAGCGCGCGGTGCTTGGTTAAATGCACCCAAATGCTGCTGCGTTGTACCGAAGAGCAGACTCTGGGACCCCTGATACTCGGCCACCACCTCTCTGACATCCTTGTTGCGCTAATGCAAGTGAGCTACGACTCGTCCGCTGCTGCGAGACCTCGTCCCCAGGACTGTCGTCCGACCGAACGAGTTGCGCCTGAGCGTTGTCGAGACGGAGACGGTGGCACGCCCAGAGAGGAAAACCGTGCCCTTATTGCCGACTGCGACAGGGCGTGGTGTGCAGAAGCTCTTAGTGGTCTGCTGGATAGGGTACACCAGCCCACTGTCGTGAGGGAGCTCTTATGCCTTCAGAAGAGTGTACCCACGGTCCCCTCTGGTGGTGGCGACCAGACGACGGAGCAGAGAACAGAGTCAGTGAAGAACCTCAAGTGGCTTCAGAGGACCTGCGGGAGGCTCCTATCAGAACGGCTCATGAAGAAGAACGGGGTCCAGTCTGTGTTGCGAGGCATCCTGGATACGATGGCAGGTGACCACATAACTGAGTAGTGGTAGTAGTGTGATCATCCGACACTGATCCTCCTCGTCCCCTGGCGTACAGGCTCAAGCGAAGGTCCCGAGAAGGAAGAAGGAGGAGCACAGAACTGGAAGAAGTGCAGGGCCATTGCCCAGGTCATTGCCCATTGTCCATTCCAAGCCCATTCCGCAGAACAATACTACTCTGTAGTGTGTCCACAGGTACAGAGGGGTGTGGTTGGTCACAGATGTTGTCATTGGTATCTGTACCGTTCCCCTCCCCCTCCTCCCCCTCCTCCCCCTCCTCCCCCTCCTCCCCCCTCCTCCCCCTCCTCCCCCCTCCCCCCCTCCTCCCCCCCCCCCCAAAGGTTCTTGATCTTCTTCACCTTCCGGCAGACGAAACCAGACGACAAGTTCTGAGGGTCACTGTGGCCATCATGGATGCCATGGTTACGCAGAATGGACTCCTGGCAGACAGGTTCCTGATTTGTCCTCTACTCCAACCACTGGAAGCTCTATGCACTGCTGAAGGTGTGTCAACATGTTGCCCAGACAACCTAGTGTACATACTAACTAGGAGACTGGTCCCCTTTAGTTGCTTCTAATGATCAGAAAGCTGTAGGAGAATATTTACAGACCTGCATCAAAGACCTTTGTAAGGTCAGTTACTTTGTTCACTTGACCCACCCATCCCTCGTTATCCTCAGATATGTGGGGTCCTTGAGGTCACGTCGTCTCTGGTGCCAGTGCTCATACGATACTTGCCTGTGATTTTTGAACTGTCGCGCGTATGTGACGAACAGGATCACACAGACCAGTCCAGTGCACTGCATTCAGGCCATCAAGCTAGGTTAGAAACAAGACACACACACACACACGCATGCACATACACACACACACACACACACACACACACCATTTGCATTGCTTACTTTGCCCTTTAGTTTCAGATCGCCAGCCACTGCTGTATTGTGTTTCCTCATCTCAACAGTTGACTCAGATGCTACTCTCAAATATCTCATGTCTTTTGCAACTGCATCAGAACAAGGTACTGCGGAGCTCAAGTGGGTGAGCCCCTGCTGGACGCTTTCTCGTGGGTCTGGACCAGGAAAGCTGCTCGAAGTGTCCACAACCCTGTGCAACGAAGATGGACTGCAGGAGGTGGACAAGATGGAAGGAAGAGCCTCTCACGTTGTTAGTCTGCTCAAGTCAGAACTGAAGGCGAACAGATTGGCAGGGAAGCTGTGTTTGATGTGTCTCGGCAACATGGAGCGAGTACTCCACAAGGCTATTTATAAACCAGATAGAGGAAGTGACCTCAGTGGGTTGATGGGCAGGGAAAGTGAAAGAATCAGCTCCGTGCTCCTGGACCTTGAAGGAGGAGACCCCACTTCAGAGCATATGACTGCACTTTTTCTCGTCGCATCTCTTTGCGAACACATGGCCATGGAGGTGATGGAACAGGCAGACATTCGCCAGATGCTTGAGGTCCTCCTTCTGATTGTGACGGCCTATAGGGACTTTGTTGGCAGCAACAGCAGCAGCAGCAGCCAGGTACAAGGCCTGCTGCACATACTGCCCGATCTAGACTCCCTTCCCGGGAGTGTGATCCCACTGAGCATAACGATTGGACTGTTGTCCTCCATCATGGGTGGAGCGAGGAAGGTGAGGAGGGCATGGCCAAGGTAAGTGGTTCACCCCAGTCCTTCCCTTACTCCAGGTGAGCAGGGAGGACAGACCACTGCTGGCTCGGTTCTTGCATCCGTTGGAGGTGATATCGTCCAACTGTCCAGTCCCCGAGCTGCAGATGCAAGCGAGTGAGCTGCGCATCTGCATAGCCACGATGGGTGCAGTGTGGTCCTCAGAGCTGGGCACACTGGGCACCAACCTGACAGAGAAAGCTAAAAGTACTGGGAAGAAGGCAACCAAGTCCAAGCTGATAGAGGAGATACCTGTCTCTGCCCCTGCCAGTCGAGGTACTTCAGCTACCATTGCTGATCACAAGCACCTAGATGAGAAAGAGCACCCTGGTGATGTAAAAGAGCACTCTGTTGGTGTAAAAGAGCACCCTGGTGATGTAAAAGAGCACTCTGTTGGTGTAAAAGAGCACCCTGATGATGTAAAGGAGCACTCTGTTGGTGTAAAAGAGCACTCTGTTGGTGTAAAAGAGCACTCTGTTGGTGTAAAAGAGCACCCTGGTGGTGTTGAAGAGCACCGTAGAGGCAACAAAAGACACCCTGCTGGTGTAGAAAATGAGTGTAAAGCACAGCTTAGTGCCTTTCAGGCTGCCCTTGTGGACCTGCAGGATCCTCTGCTTCCCATTCAGGCTCATGGTCTCTTGGCGCTGGCCAAGCTGGTGACGGCCAGGGACACGGAGACACTAGCGTGTAGCTCCAGTTTGACAGTTGTCTTCAAGGAAAACCTCAGGCACACAGATTCTTATGTTTACCTGGCAGCCATTGATGGACTGGTTGCCTTGGCGTCAACCATGCCCAAAGACATCGTCCCACTTCTCTGTCAGGAGTATGTTTATTTGTCCAGCCCTGGGGACCCGGGCCAAGAGAAGGGGATATCAGAGAAAGTGCAGCACGTCTTAAAGTTAGGGGAGGCATTAGTTAGAGCAGCAAGGACTTTGGGTGACATGCTGCCCCACTACTCTGAGATCTTGCTGTCTGCCATTCTGGTGAATCTGCGGAGTCCAGTTGTAGTGGTCCGCACCAGTGCCCTCTCTAACCTGGCAGACGTGTGTAGCATGCTGCACTGGTCCTTTGGAAGGATCCAGAACGAGGTAAGTGTGGGCACTGATCTTAGCAGTGGGGATATGGGGGTGAGAATATGCCCCTTTTTGGGGACTGGAAATGTGGTGGGAGTGGTCTGCAGTTATTTTTAGGCTCGTATTGTGTTGCCCTAGGTGTTGGGAAGCATCACCCACATACTTCAGACAGACAAAGAACCATCTGCACGACAAGGAGCTCTGTTGGTGCTGAAGCTGCTTATCAAAGGACTGTCTCAGGATGCCATTGAGGTGAAGTGATGTGAAGCTAACAGAGTGACCTCATGTGTGGGGTGTGGTTTATTGCAGTTGCTAGGGGGATCGCTACGTGATGTCTACAGACTGCTGAAGCAGGTGGAGGCAACAGAGAGGGACACTCTTACCCAAGCACATGCTCAGGCTGCATTGGGAGAGCTGGACTCCGTAATGAGAGCTTACCTGTTTCCACAAGAGACACTGACAAAGAAGATATCCATACTAGACCCTGTCTGATACTGGTGTGTGATGCATTGTATTATTTCTGTCATGTTTAATATTCATCAGTGCATTACAAACGATTCACATGTCAATTTGATGCACAGTTATTCCCCATCCCTTTGAGGGTCTTCAAGTTATGTGTCTGAGGCTGCAGCAGCATCATCATTTCTGTCCCCACTTTCAGTCTTACTGTCTCCTGTCTGTGTAGCACCATCACCTCTGCCATCACCCTCACCACCTTTACCACCCTCACCCTCACCACCTTTACCACCCTCACCATCACCACCTTTACCACCCTCACCATCACCACCTTTACCACCCTCACCCTCACCACCTTTACCACCCTCACCATCACCACCTTTACCACCCTCACCATCACTACCACCACTGCCATCATCACCTCCACCCTCACCATCGCCACCACCTGTACCATCATCACCCTCACTATCATCACTACCACCATCATCACTGTCATCATCATCATCATCATCACTATCACCGCCACCACCGCCATAATACGCAGGAGTGTACCCATAAAACCCTGCACCAGACTGACCATCATCGCTATCGTCATCATCATTACCGTAGCTTGCTCCTTGTCTGCCATAATCCACACTTTTCGCTGTGAATGAAAAAGCATCAAATGTCACACAACAAGCATTGGACATCCACATACATACACAACACCAACACATCCTCATCATGTGACCTCACACATCCTCATCATGTGACTTCATACATCCTCATCATGTGACCTCACACATCCTCATCATGTGACCTCACACATCTCATAATGTGAACTCACACATCCTTTCTATTCCAAATAAATTGGGAGGGGTAGTTGCCAGTTTTATTTATTTTTACCAAAAGTCATTTGAAGGGTTTAAGTTTTAGACCTTTAGGTAAAATTTTATAGTGGGAATTGGGGGTCAACCAGTAGACAAGCATCATGTGGCCTTATTCTGCAACACAACAACCACTCCCGTTACCATGGATACACAAGCACTACTTACTGGACATGCTCAGGTCTTTGGTCTCCTTCATCTCAAAGCTGCATTTGGGGCAAGGGATTGGTTCTCCCTTAGGGTACTTGACACCTTTACGTCTCACATGATCATCACAGTAGCAAAGCTGTACACAAATGAAGAGTGACACCTGCTCAGGCATGAGGACACACCCACTCAGGCATGAGGACACACCCGCTCAGGCATGAGGACACACCCACTCAGGGATGAGGACACACCCACTCAAGCATGAGGACACACCCACTCAGGCATGAGGACACACCCACTCAAGCATGAGGACACACCCACTCAGGCATGAGGACACACCCACTCAGGCATGAGGACACACCCACTCAAGCATGAGGACACACCCACTCAGGCATGAGGACACACCCACTCAGGCATGAGGACAACACCTGCTCAGGTACACACACCTTGCACCTCAAGCATGAATACTGGCCAAGCTTGTTACAGGACAGGCCTGGGGAAGAAAAAGAGGAATTGGAAGGAGCTAATCATATCTCCAGAGCTCTTCTCACATTTTAGTGTTTCCGCATCTAATTTCTGACAGCTGGCCTGGTGCTCAAACTGGTCATCCTCACACAAGAACTTGTCACAAAATGAGCACTTGAATAACCTACCACCTGACAATGGAGACGTGCGGTTCTGTGTGCAGGGACAATTTCATCTGCTACAAACCATGATCCCATATTCCACGGTCACACTCCACACACACTGCATCCATCAGAGGACAGGTGCAAGCGTGTGTCGTGAGGCACTTGCGACTGTGACATACCCAGGCCTCACAGAAGTCGCAAATGGCACCCTTGAAAAGAGAACACAATCTAATATAAAAACCAGTGATGGACGACTGAACTTCGTCTCACAACAAGTGCTAGTCCAGTTGCAAATGATCCCGGGTGCTTCACGACGCAATCTCCTGTTTTTGACATGCATTTACATTTGCCTGGGAGACACAGCGACGTACGTTAACGAACGTGAGACATTCAATAAGCGTACCGCAATGAGCGCAAGCTGGGAGTTTTTGCACCGACTGACAGAAGTAGCAAAAGGCTCTGTTTTTCTGACGCCTAATAGTTAGAATATGACACAACTTCATCTCTTCAATATGCTCACCTTTGGCACTTATCACATTCCTTGCCAAAGAGGGGGGGAAAATGGCATGTAAATATATAGCAACGTACGCAACCGAATCAAATCGCACTGTACCATTGAAGTGTTGCATGGCTGCTCTACTATACTTCGGGTGTCTGATCTGATGTCCTTCTGTCTGATCTTCTGTTTATCCGCTTTCTTCTTCGCTCCAGTCTTCTTTTTAGGCATCTTAGAATAGGGTTAATACTAGTACTAGGCCATAATGCGCTCCAACTAGAACGAGAAAATATATCTAGTGGCAATATGGATGCGGTTCAGCTTAGCGAGACAGTTGTATGCCAGAGCGATGGTGAAGGTATCTGGCACAAAAAGTATTCTAACATGAAGAGGAAATGCGAGGAATATGAAGAGGTACATTTTAACTATTTTAATTTTTATATGCGCACTTCACGACCCTTGTGTCAGAGTGTTTATCTCTGATTACCACCAGTTGAATAGCATAATACTAACACGGACCAAGAAGATTAGAGATATGATTAGTCAATCTGAAGCAGAAAAAAGGTTAACTTGCTTAGGGAAATTGAAAGTGTTCTTCAGATATAATATTTGTATCAGGCTGCTCATGAAGAGGTTGGAACAGTTTGGAATGGTGGCATTTCGTATGTCCCCTCCTTCCCCGCAATACGACCAGCTCTCACAGCCGAAAACGGAACTGCACACGCCACCTCCACTTGCTATTGAGGACCCTCTACTGCCACTGTCTGCTCATGGTAACTATTAAAACCATTGCAATTTTTGCTCGCTAACTGTTCTTCCCTTATACTCAGAATTTAAACCACCACCAGCGCTCTCCCCACTTCCCACGCCTAAGGCCGACTTCTCTCCGAAACCGCCAACCAGCAAGCAAAAACCAACTAAGGGCAAGGGTGGAGGGGGCGGGCGCAAGAGGAGAGGAGACGGAAACTCAAATGCTCCCAAGAAACCTTCAAACGCTTTCTTCTGGTTTTGTCAGGAACACCGCGGGTCCCTTCAGGACCAGTTCAGAGGCGAAGGAGTTGCTGGACAACATGACCTCACCAAGATACTTGCAAAGCTGTGGAGCGAGGCTACCGCAGACGACAAAAAGGTAGGGAGGTCTTGATGAATCCACTTACATGAGATTGAGGTGTCTTGCTTTTTGTTCAGCAATATTACCAGAAGTATGAAGAAGACAAGCGAAGATACGACAGAGAAATGAAAGCATTTGTGGCCAGTGAACAACAGAAAGCAGCTGCAGCAGCTGCTGCAGCAGCACCACCCAGTGACACGCCTGCTATGTCGTGACGCTTTGGAACAAAACAATGTTTTAGTGAACGGCAGTGAACGAGCTTCACACAAGATCAAACTATATGTGTACCAGCCTGGCGACAGAACACTGTAGACATGCATAGACGTGTTGTGTATGTAATCGTGTGCGTCCAGTTAAGACAAAAGTTACTGCAGCAGTTTCTCAATAATATCCAGAATGGTGTGGATACAGGTCAGAGCCATAGGGCTCGGCTGGAGCCAACCTGGGACAAACAAGAATAATGCACTGCAATCACCAAATCGGGCTGACGTTACCTTGATCCATAACTGCCGCCAGATGATGCAACCCTCCCACCTCCTCTTGATGCGGGGTGAACACGACATATCATAGGTTGCCCATCAAGGTTCCTTTGATTGTACTTCCTATAGGCTTCCAAGGCGTCATCCTTGTACTTGAAGATCACCTCCGCGACTCCAGGAGCCGTCATGTAGACAGCCTCGAGGGGCCCAACCACTTGACACAGTTCCTGGGCAAAGAACAACCACTTGATAAGTATTTCACAAAGAGTACATGGACTACTGCTGGGTGAGGATGTGGGAGGGTGTAAAGAGAAGCATCACCGGCCCTCCTTTAGTACATCATACTACTGCTAAGTGAGGGGGAAGGTGTAAAGAGAAGCATCATTGGCCCTTCTTTAGTACATCATACTACTGCTGGGTGAGGATGTGGGAGGGTGTAAAGAGAAGCATCACTGGCCCTTCTTTAGTACATCATACTACTGCTGGGTGAGGATGTGGGAGGGGGAGGGTGTAAAGAGAAGCATCACTGGCCCCCTTCTTACTACCGCTGGGTGAGGGGGAAGGTGTAAAGAGAAGCATCACCGGCCCATAAGTGCTCGAACATTAAATATCTGTATATGTGAGGGCAATCAAGGTCACTGCAGGTAGTATATTAGCATGCATGTGCACAAGATCAACCAATTTAGATGCCCGTTTTGATACAGTGCACTGCTCACAATGTTTCACATATAAGATACGTGTATTACGTTCGTTCTATTTAACAAACTGTTGGAATTGTGGCACTATAAATAAATTAAAATCCTACATACAAACACTGAGACAATCTCCATCAAACATGGATTTCAAGCAGCGTAGATTATAAAACAACACTGTGAAGCACAACAGAATGTCTCTCCAACGCAATACATAACAGTGTGCCTTCCAATGCAGTACATAACAGAGTGCCTTCCATAACAGAGTGCCTTTCAATGCAGTACACTGAATCGTCCCCACCAATACATTAGGTAAGTACTATCCCCACAAACTTACAGCCACATCATTCCGAGACACAGTGTCGCTCAGATTTGATATGTAAAGCGTAGTCATGGTGGTATAGGACTTCGGCCTGGGGATGGGAGCAGGGGGAGGGGGAGGACCCCTAGTCATTAGGGGCTCCATGTTCATCTGCGATATGGGAGACGGAGAGCGGCTATACACACGCCCCTACAATATTGGAAAGGAGGGTTAGGTCAAAAGACTGCAAAGTGGATACACTTACCCTTATTCCAACTGCCTCTCTTTCTCTCTCCCTATCTGAGGCAAAGGCAGAGGTGATGGCAGAGGCAACATACTCGTCACGATTTCTCATGTAGCTTTGCTGCCTGGACTCTCGGCTGCGAGTGATGGCTGCCGCTAGCCTCTCCTCCCTTCTGTGTGGATAGGGCTGGTGGGAGGGGCACGGATCAGCAGGTGTGCACACACATAACACGCGAGAGATTATTAGGGATGTACGGAATGTCCGGTCCCCAGGCAGTTCAGGCAGCGCAGCATGACAACTTAAATTGGCATTAATCTCCCCAAAACTAATGGTTGCCACACAGCTTTTAAATGTGCACTAAGCAAGAGCTGTACTCTACAGTTACAAGGTTCAACCAGCACTGATAGTGAAAAGATCTCCCAGCAATGATATGGTTGCCAGCACAGAAGAGTGGCAATGAAAAGGCTATGTGCTTCCAGCAGTGAAGATCCATGACAGTAATGAAGACGTTACAGCTTTCAGCAAATGAAACGATCGAGTGAGATGAAGTTGTGTGCTTCCAGCACAAGATGGTGTATTCCCTCAGAGAGGTCTTAAGAAGGCATACTCCCAGAAGAAGTCACAAGATAGTGATGTGCTATGACAGGTTAGCCACAATTATACATTCCACATCAGAGAAGTGATTCGGTTCTGAAAATGGGCTCAAGGTAACGCTCTCATATATTAAGATGGTTGTGTTGCATAAAGGTAACAAGATGGTTTGTAAAGCATAATCCAGCTCCTACAAACGATATATTTTGATCATTTAGTCCAATTGTTCTCCAGGTATAGTTTGCAAGCAGATTGGTTTAAACAATTCCTTCCACGAAGGTATGAATATTGCAAAGATGGAAGGAGAAATGAAATGCAAGGGAGCCCAAAGGCCTCAGAGCTAACACCAACCCTGAATTAAGTGCCCCAACAACAATATGCAGTGGCATTGAAGAGGTGCACACTGGAGCTACAACACACACACACACACACACACACACACACACACACACACACACACACACACACACACACACACACACACACACACACACACAAACACACTTACTCCCAACACACCACCAAGTTTTAGGCACTAACACTCTTTCTGAAGTATGCAGATAACTGGGACCAGTAGCCATCACACAGGCTAGGAACACATGCAACACGTGCCATTTGCTTGAAGGCGCATTAAAACCCACCCTCTGTGCCAGTACCGACGGTTTGCAGCAATGCAAGCACTCAGTGAACAGTGATGGATGCGAAGACCACACCCAAGGGGGTCGACGGCCCTACTATCCTCACCTCGGAAAGTGGTTTACTCAGACCCGATATGGTCACGGTTATCTTCTTGGTGTCTTCGTACGACGGCGGGTGACGAGTGGGGGAGGTGTTTCGCGCGCTTTTGGTGTCCGGCTGCTCTCCATTCAGAGCGTAAGAGTCACCATTGGGTGACGATGAGGAAGCCATTCTCGTGCGATTGCGACCAACGCTGGGCGTGGATGACATGAGAGGTTTGTTGGCGGCTGCCTTGGGTTTGCCGGCACCTTTAACTTGACCAGGCTTGTACTGTCCCGCTCTTCCTTGTGAGGTCTTGGCTTTGTCCTGCCCTACAGTTGTTGGGGCCGGCTTAATCCGCGTTTGCGCCGTTTTAGGCTGCTGCGACTGGGTCTCCTTGGGCGCGATTTTTGCTCGCAGATCGGTGATGGTCGATTTCTGCTTCTGCGCCAATATGTCTCGTAGATCTGAGACGGCTTGGGCCGTTGCAGTTGTTGGCTTTGCGTTACCTTGTTGCGGCGCACCTAACCGCTCCTTAACGGATGGTCTCTGCTGCGTGAAGGGTTGGAAGTAAGGCTTGTTCTTTTTTGTGAACAGCTGTGGACGTTTCCAGCGTTTGTCTTGTACTAGTTCGTCAAGCGACATATCGACCTTCGACGCCATTGTTAACTGCTTTCAGCTGGGACGATGGGTGAGCAAAATTTAACGGGTGATGTCAAATGGAGTCTTTCGAAGACAAAAGAGGTGAGGCGGCTTTTAACTATAAGCGTTGTTTGACTAAAGACTTGACGAACACTGTCCAAAGAAACGCTCAGCACCACGTCCGCCCTCCGATATATTACAAGCACATGGTAGTGACGCAATAACGTCGTCACCGAATTTAACCCTTCGAGCACTCATGATTAATAATTAATCTATAGACTTCATCTTTCGAAATTTGGAATCATGTACCCGAGTCGCATGGCTGGAGTTGGAGAGGACACATCGGTTGGGTATCATACTCTCCCAAAGACAAACAAGCCTAGAGTCAGTGTAAGCGAGATTAAATACGGTTTTTTGACAGGTGGATACGATATGCAACGACACTGTTCATTCCAACTGCGGGATTTGTTTTTAGGGTCCCGCACGCTTTAACAGGTCGCCCAGACCTCTCAGAGGTCACTCCCGGACCCACTCTAACGCGTCCAGTGCGTCGCGTCAGAGTTTAAGCAACTCGGAACCTTTTGGATCGCACGAACACGAGGATCGAGCATCTGTTAGTCCCGTAAAGTTGCCAAGTACTATCCTAAAATTTCACGTGCCCTCTCCGTTGGAATCCTTGTAGACTCCAACCAACTACGTGGTACACTCTGGAAATGTTTCCACACGCTCAATCGTTTCTCCCTCTGGTTTGAGCCATGGGACTCACGAGGAGAACCTTAGTGTGAGTGGTTTTTAGCTGTGTATGCGTATGTGATGACGCGTATGTGTATGTGTATGTGTGTGTGTGTGTGTGTGTGTGTGTGTGTGTATAGCTGTGTATACATCATATGTAGGTGTGTGTGAGTGTGTAGCTGTGCAATACGCATATTATGTGTGTGTGCCAATATCTCTGATAGGAGATCATTGTCCCTGCTGAGATGGGAAAGAATGAAAAGCTGCTGTGCCCACTTTGTGGAGGAGTCTTCAGGGACCCTTATATTGCAACTTGTGGGGTCAGTGAAGGGTTGGGAGTGGGTGGTCAGTGAAGGGGTGTGATTGGTGGTCAGTGAAGGTGGTGGTCAATGAAGGTATGGGAGTAGTGGTCAATGAAGGTATGGGAGTGGTGGTCAATGAAGGTATGGGAGTGGTGGTCAATGAAGGCATGGGAGTGGTGGTCAATGAAGGTATGGGAGTGGTGGTCAATGAAGGGGTGGGAGTGGGTGGTCAATGAAGGTATGGGAGTGGTGGTCAATGAAGGTGTGGGAGTGGGTGGTCAATGAAGGTGGTGGTCAATGAAGGGGTGGAAGTGGTGGTCAATGAAGGTATGGGAGTGGTGATCAATGAAGGTGTGGGAGTGGGTGGTTAATGAAGGTATGGGAGTGGGTGGTCAATGAAGGTATGGGAGTGGGTGGTCAATGAAGGTGGTGGTCAATGAAGGGGTGGGAGTGGGTGGTTAATGAAGGTATGGGAGTGGGTGGTCAATGAAGGTGGTGGTCAATGAAGGTATGGGAGTGGGTGGTCAATGAAGGTATGGGAGTGGGTGGTCAATGAAGGGGTGGGAGTGGGTGGTCAATGAAGGTATGGGAGTGGGTGGTCAATGAAGGTGGTGGTCAATGAAGGTATGGGAGTGGGTGGTCAATGAAGGTATGGGAGTGGGTGGTCAATGAAGGGGTGGGAGTGGGTGGTCAATGAAGGTATGGGAGTGGGTGGTCAATGAAGGTGGTGGTCAATGAAGGTATGGGAGTGGGTGGTCAATGAAGGTATGGGAGTGGGTGGTCAATGAAGGTATGGGAGTGGGTGGTCAATGAAGGTGGTGGTCAATGAAGGGGTGGGAGTGGTGGTCAATGAAGAGGTGGGAGTGGTGGTCAATGAAGGTGTGGGAGTGGTGGTCAGTGAAGGTATGGGAGGGATAGAGTCATTGAGTGCGAGAGTGGGTGGGTTCAATGAAGGTGTAGGTGTGGACAAGATCGATACTAGGGGTCATAGTTCCCCAGTACAATGATCAATTGTTTGGAGACAACTTCATAACAGCGTCATCTTTTATGCCTTGCTTCAACAGCATACTTTCTGTCGGCCTTGTTTGCTGTCTGGAAAATCAGGTAAGGAGTATGTTTCTGTTCCTTTCAGTGCCTCTTCCTCTTGTACTACCATCTTCCCTCCCTCCCTCCGTCCCTCCCTCCCTCCGTCCCTCCCTCCCTCTGTCCCTCCCTCCCTCTGTCCCTCCCTCCCTCTGTCCCTCCCTCCTCTGTCCCTCCCTCCCTCTGTCCCTCCCTCCTCCCTCCCTCTGTCCCTCCCTCCCTCCCTCCCTCTGTCCCTCCCTCCCTCCCTCCCTCTGTCCCTCCCTCCCTCCCTCTCCTCCTCCCTCTGTCCCTCCCTCCCTCCCTCTGTCCCTCCCTCCCTCCCTCCCTCTGTCCCTCCCTCCCTCCCTCCCTCTGTCCCTCCCTCCCTCCCTCCCTCTGTCCCTCCCTCCTCGTCCCTCCCTCTGTCCCTCCCTCCCTCTCCCTCCCTCCTCTGTCCCTCCCTCCCTCCCTCCCTCGTCCCTCCCTCCCTCCCTCCCTCTGTCCCTCCCTCCCTCCCTCCCTCTGTCCCTCCCTCCCTCCCTCTGTCCCTCCCTCCCTCCCTCTGTCCCTCCCTCCCTCCCTCCCTCTGTCCCTCCCTCCTCCCTCCCTGTCCCTCCCTCCCTCCCTCCCTCTGTCCCTCCCTCCCTCCCTCCCTCTGTCCCTCCCTCCCTCCCTCCCTCTGTCCCTCCCTCCCTCCCTCTGTCCCTCCCCCCTCCCTCTGTCCCTCCCTCCCTCCCTGTCCCTCCCTCCCTCCCTCTGTCCCTCCCTCCCTCCCTCTGTCCCTCCCTCCCTCCCTCTGTCCCTCCCTCCCTCCCTCTGTCCCTCCCTCCCTCCCTCTGTCCCTCCCTCCCTCCCTCTGTCCCTCCCTCCCTCCCTCCGTCCCTCCTCCCTCCCTCCCTCCCTCCCTCCCTCTGTCCCTCCCTCCCTCCCTCTGTCCCTCCCTCCCTCCCTCTGTCCCTCCCTCCTCCTCCTCTGTCCCTCCCTCCCTCCCCTCTGTCCTCCCTCCCTCCCTCCCTCTGTCCCTCCCTCCCTCCCTCCCTCTGTCCCTCCCCTCCCTCCCTCTGTCCCCTCCCTCCCTGTCCTCCTCCCTCTGTCCCTCCCTCCCTCCCTCCCTCTGTCCTCCCCTCCCTCCCTCTGTCCCTCCCTCCCTCCCTCTGTCCTCCCTCCCTCCTCCCTCCCTCACTCGGTACTCTGTCACTCCTCACTCTCCGTTATTCACACTTTCTCTCTTCCAGAGTTATGCCCGATGGATAGTCAGCAGCTATCAATGGTTGTTCGGAACTTGGCTGTAAGTAATGCCCAACTGATGTTGGTCTGTTTTCGTTGCAGTTACGCTTGGAGCGTTGTCATATGGTACACTCCGTTGCTATGCAGGTGTCAGATCAGGTTGGAGAGTTGCTGATCCACTGTCGCTATGGTTGCAGACCTGTGCAGAACTTCCCTGGACTGTATGAGTTTGATCCAACAGGTGCGTGGAGGCAACATGCATCATGTGCACTTTAATTAATGCTCATCACTGAAAATAATGCACAGCCATGTGGGTTTAGTTACCACGATAGCAGGTTGTGATAAGACCCTATTTTAAATCAGGGTAAGGGACTAAGGGAGGTTAAAATGGAATGTACACATTTGCTATTTGCTATTCACTGTTGAATATAGAAATGTTTAGTCATGTGGCATGGCTTAGTGAAAAATTTTAGTTAGATATTTAGTGCGCATAAGTCGTGTATTGTGTACACGTGTGTGTTGTGTGTGCATGTGTGCATTTATATGTGCATGTGTGTGTATTGTACTTTTGTCTTTGTAGTGTAGATTGTTTCCCACATGAATATGTATCACACTCATATAGGGTGCCCGATGATCATCAAACTGGCATTACGACAGTGAGCAGCTATGTGTGTATGTGTGTATTCACTTTGTTTAGGGTGGGTGTGTACATGTGTATGTTGGAGGCATGGCATGGTACCCATTCAGAAAGCTTGCCACACCCCCTCCTATAGAGAACATGAAACTAAATGTGAATATGCTCCGGTCCCCTGTCCCAACAGCTCCCTCTGTCCCTTTGTGCTGGCCAAGGTAGGGTGGTCCCTCTGTCAGGTCCCTGTTGCCATGTAGTTGATTCGCATTGCAGGATTTGGAGGAGCACATGAAGCGTTGCAAACATGTCAGGTGTCCACACGCCCGTTATAAGTATGTTGCACTATGTCTAGGGATGTCACCTGACTTTCTCCCCTCCTCCTCCTCCCCCTCCCTCCCTTATCTCCCCTCCCTCTTCCCCTCCCTCCCCCTCCCTCCCTCTCTTCTTTCCCTTCCCTCCCTTCCTCTGTTCCTCCCCTCCCTCCTTCCCTCTTCCTCCCCTTCCCTCTTCCTCTTTTCCTCCCTCTCCCTCCCTTTTCTCTTCCTGATATGCAGTTGCCCTTTTGAGGGTACGAAGGATGAACTTGCTGCACATCTGGACAGCTGCAAATTTGAAGGCTTGAAGGTTAGATGACCAGGTTTATAGACATACTAGAGTTCTGTGGTCAGATGATGATGTGCTATGGTTTGGCCACCCGCTTACATGGGCAAGTAATGAGTTGGGTCCCTTCTCGTGCTCATATCCCAACCCACCCCCAAAGGGTTTCCTGACCCGCACTGATGAGCACATTGTTGAGTTGGAGGCAGATTTGAAGAGGAAGGAGGAGGAGGTCATCTTTCTCCGGTCCATGCTTGCCAGTCTCTCTGAGAAAGTCGAAATCCTTGAGAAGAACGCATTGGGAAAGATTGGTGTGTGTGTGTGTGTGTGTGTGTGTGTGTGTGTGTGTGTGTGTGTGTGTGTGTGTGTGTGTGTGTGTGTGTGTGTGTGTGTGTGTGTGTGTGTGTGTGTGTGTGTGTGTGTTCGTGTGTGTGTGTGTTCGTGTGTGTGTGTGTCCATGTTTGTGTGTGTGTGTGTGTGTGTGCGTGCGTGTGTGTGTTATGGGGAGGGGGATGAGAGGTGGGGTCTACAGCTAGCGGCTTTGTGTACCAATGATGCCACACCCTCTCAGGTGAGCTTGAGGAGAGACAGAACAAGATGCAGAGGGAAGTGGTGGATGCTCGTCATGGAGTCACCTTTGTCATGGTGAGTGAGGGTGGCTGGAAGCATTGGTATGGCTTTTACAATAGATTTGTCATCGTCCATAAGGTCATAAGTCCATTGCAAAGGTTGGTCTAACAGTCCATTGCTAAGGTCATACAGTCCATCGTAAAGGTCATACCGTCCATTGTAAAGATCATTGTCATACAGACCATCTTAAAGGTCATACAGACCATCTTAAAGGTCATATAGTCCATCGTAAAGGTCATACAGACTATCTAAAGGTCATACAGACCATCTTAAAGGTCATATAGTCCATCGTAAAGGTCATATAGACCATCGTAAAGGTCATATAGTCCATTGTAAAGGTCATACAGACTATCTAAAGGTCATATAGACCATCGTAAAGGTCATATAGTCCATTGTAAAGGTCATACAGACCATCTAAAGGTCATACAGACCATCGTAAAGGTCATACAGTCCATCGTAAAGGTCATCGTAAAGGTTATACAGACCATCGTAAAGGTCATACAGACCATCATAAAGGTCATATAGTCCGTCGTAAAGGTCATAAAGACCATCACTAAGGTCATACAATCCATCGCTAAGGTCATACTGTCCTGTACTTCATGTAGTATGTATTGATTGATCAGCATTCGTGTATCATCATCACATTGGGATATGCATGTGCAATGGGACACCCCCCTCCCAGGTGTTGGGGATAGCCAAGTGGGCCCATGCATGGTTACCACTTGTCCGTTTCTCTCTTCAGAATGAGCTACAACATGTCCAAGTACAGCTGGGCGTGGCAGGAAGTAGGTGGAGCTCATTTGTGTTGCTATTGGTCACATGCATGCCCACACAGCTATGGACTCCCAGCATCTCTTTAAGTGTAAAGGAACGTTCGTGGGACACTCTGTAAGTGTATCACGCACCTGAACTGGCATGGCTGATGGCCCCGCCCCCTCCTCCTCCCCAGGGACCTGTGTGGGCACTATGCATCTCGGGAGATATGCTCTTCAGTGCCTCTTCAGACAACACCATTAAGGTAACACAACAGTTTACTGAAGTTGCCCGGCAGTTTGCTAGAGTACCATGACAATTTACAAGAATATCCTATAATTTATGCACTGGAGTAGGCCAACAATAGCACAATGGTGTACTAAGTATTAGGATAGTCAACCGGAATGAAAATGTGTGGATTTAAATTTATGCACATCCTATTTAACACCTACCTTTTGCTGACCAGATATGGGACACCACTAGCTTCAAGTGTCTGCAGACCCTCACAGGCCACGCTGGAATGGTGCTGGCTCTCTGTGCACAGGGGTAAGATCTTAACGTGCAGGGCACAGCCTAGCTATCCTTCCTTTACTGCATGTGGGTCCTCTACAGCAATAACACTCTGATTAGTGGCTCTGCCGACCATTGTATTAAGATATGGAACCTGGACACATGTGAAGTGATGAGCACTCTTGTTGCCCATGACAACCCAGTGTGCACCCTAACGCTCAAAGGAGAGAGGCTTTTCAGTGGCTCACTGAAGAGCATCAAGGTGAGCTGATTGGTCGGGGGGGGGGGGGGGGGGGGGGGGTGTCATGTGATCATAGGGAAATTAGATTAGATGTCTGTGGGGATCATGTGACCAAGAAGGAGATAGGACTGTTTCTTGTGTTGTCTCATTGAAGGTGTGGAATGTTCGAACTACTCAGCTGATATGTGAGCTTCCCATGCAAAACCATTGGGTTAGAGCTTTGTCTACATCAGACAAGTTCCTTTACTCTGGTTCCTATCAGGCTGTGAAGGTAAGTCACCCTCCCCTCTCATCACCCTCCCCTCCCATCACCCTCCCCTCCCATCACCATACCCTCCCTTCACCATACCCTCCCTTCACCCTCCCCTCCCATCACCATACCCTCCTTCACCATACCCTCCCTTCATCATACCCTCCCATCACCATACCCTCCCTTCATCATACCCTCCCTTCACCATACCTCCATTTACCATACCCTCCTTCACCATACCCTCCCTTCACCATACCCTCCCTTCACCATACCCTCCCATCACCAAATCTGTCTCATTCCCGTGTCATACAGGTATGGAATCTGGACACTTTGGATTGCATTCACGTGCTTCAGTGTCAGAAAGGTGGTAGCATCTATTCATTGGCCGTCACCAACCAGCACATCATCTGTGGTACCTATGAGAACCAAATATATGTAAGACAATGAGTTATAGTCTTATATGTATATGGCATCCATCTCCCTCCCTCCCTCCCCTCTGTCTCTCTCTCTCTTCCTCTCTCTCCCTCCCTCCCTCCCTCTCTCCCTAGGTTTGGGATGTTCAGTCGTTGCAGCTGCTCACAGAACTCAGTGGACATGTTGGTATCATCTATTCACTGCAAGTCATAGAAGCACCTGGCCAGACCAGACTGTTCAGTGCCTGTTATGACAAGACCCTTAGGGTATGTGTGTGTGTGTGCTCAAGAGGGCTGGTGTGTGTGTGTGTGTGTGTGTGTGTGTGTGTGTGTGTGTGTGCTCAGGAGGGCTGGTGTGTGTGTGTGCTCAGGAGGTGTAGTGTACTCAGGAAGGTTGCAGTAATAACAGACTCCACAAGTCTTAGTGACAGGACGATGCCACACCTCATCTCTTTTACACCTCCTAGGTATGGAACATGGAGCACATGACTTGTGTGCAGACCCTGGTCCGCCATGACAGCAGTGTCACGTCCCTGGTCATATCTCGAGGGAGGCTATTCTCTGGCTCTGTGGACAGCACCATCAAGGTGAGGGCAGGTTGGGAGGAACCAGGGGTCTCGTGAGGCAAGAGGGTTGAGATAACACCATCATGAGGCAAGAGGGTTAAGGTAACCTGGTTCTTGATTATGTTAAGGTAACACCATCATAGGTTAAGGTAACACCATCATAGGTTACCATCTTGAGGTAGCGCTGTCATAGGATTCAGATAACACCCTGATGCAAGAGGGTTAAGGTAAACCCATTGTGGTATTAAGGTATCACAATCGTAGCATTAAGCCAACAAAGCTAGCGCTATCACAATAGGGTTCACCGTCGTCAAGGGTTAGGATAGTGTGCTATGTCACCAAGAGGTTGAGGCTATGCATGAGTTGTGTTACTGCATTGGTGTATCTATTAGTAACGGGTCACAGACATGCCGAGTCTTTAGCCATGTATGTTGTACACACGTTTCAGGTCTGGCAATAGGCACCTTCAGCTCTCGTTGGCATGACATCCGATGTGCCTTCACATCTCAGCTGTGTGGAAGAATGTTCATTCTCACCAGACCTCAAAACCGCCTCATCCAAGAATCTCATCAGATATTATTAATGTCTCACCTGTATGTGTGTGTGTGTGTGTGTGTGTATGTGTGTGTGTGTGTATGTGTATGTGTGTGTGCATGTATGTTTTTTTTTGTATACTTGTGACTTATTCCTCACACAATATAGTTGCAGTACTATAAAAATTGGATAAACAATTCCACTGTAATAATAAGACACTTCTTAGAGAAATGCATGTTAAATATGCGCCATTTTTATCGGCTACTACATTCATTGGCAATTGAATCTTTCGTTACGTGCAGATGTCATGAATACTGATTGCCACCGTCATTGGTGATCCATGATTTAATGCAGTCTGTACAATGATAGAAAGCCTCTTGCTTCTTCTTATGCCCCATTTCATTTGGTCCCGTATTTGGACTTTTTATGATTTCAATAATTTCGCATGTGCACTGTGCCTGCACTATTGACGTATTGTATAATACAGTTGCAACTACCTACAGCTGTGCGTATTATAGGTTACAGTAATTGGACGCACGATATGGCGTTGTAGCACTTCCAATGGTTGCAAGACACAGTTAGTTTTATCAGGCGAGCTAGAAGCACACAACGTGTTTGCGTGGGCAATGCCATCACACAAACCCATATTCGCCTCGTGAATTTAATACATACTCTGCTAAAAATGTCGGTCGCCGTAGAGACGACGGATAGTTACCAGCTGAGCAGCGCGGGCAAGCTGTTGTTTCAGGCGGCAAAGGAAGGCAACGTGGAGAGCCTGAAAACACTTCTAGAGCTTCCGGGAGGTACGTAATACGCAGCAGCGGTGGTGTGCTGACGCTAGCAGTGCTCTCTCGACAGCTAGTGACGCTTGCGCTTTTGTGAGCTCTGAGAATGACCATGTAAGTGTGCGAAAGTGCTTGCGTGGTCCCACTGCCCTGCACGTGACGAGACAGTCAGACACACACGCTTTCTTCCTGCAAACATACCTTGCTCCGTGAAACGGGACCCACACCATTTGATCGCATGCGAATTACTGTATTCCTGAATTGCAATGAAATAATGGTGCACACATACGCACACATTACACGTAACACATACACGTACCCAAGCAGACTGCTCTATCAATAGCAGCTGTTAATAAACACCTAAAGTGTGTGGAGGCATTGATTCCGCTGATATCTCCATCGGAGCTCGCGAAACAGCTCACGAAAGCTGAATCTCATGCGAAGGATAGGCACATCCTCCAAGCACTGAAGGTTTACAAAGGTATTGTAACATCATCTATGGACTGAATATGAATCAGTAAAATTGTGTGAGCATGCCACAGTGCTTTAAGCTGACGTTGAATTTTTTATTTTTATTTTTATTTTACACGACTCCTAACGAGATGTGGGGTGGTGAGTAACCATTCTATCACATGTGCCTTCGCAAATTCAAATTTATGTTCTAAGTAATATGTAGTTTTGTTACCAGTGTTAAACTGAAAGGCTTCAATCTTTATTCCATCACCACCTTATCAACCATGAATAGAACATGCTGCCCATTGTGTAGCTGGAGAGTTGGATTGGTCCATATCCCAAGGGTTCATTCCGTCAAAGTTATTTAGTCAAGTAGAGTAGCCCTGGTCATGCAAGGGTGTCTCCAAGCCATACCAAAGGTCCCCAAGCCATGCCAAAGTCTCCGGACGGAGACTATGCTGCCAGTCTCCATTCCATGCTGTAAGTCAATCGCACTCTTTTTTCCCCCACACAGAAGACGTACATCGCTTTGGAACAACAAGATTACATATGGAAAAAGGTTTGATGTTGGACTGGATGATAGGTACATAGGTACCGGAGCTGACTTCTTTTCTTTAGAGGTTTCAGCGATAGCCGAACATACCACTTGCACTGTTGGGGAACTGCAGAGGTTCAGCATATTGGTGGATCACCTGATCACTGAGTGCAGCTACGTGCTGGATGGGGAAGAGAACACCACACCTCTTCTTATTAAGTAAACAATTCCTTAACCTTTCCACTTATAACTCCCATAACATGGTACACACCCAAGTACATATATCTCTACATGCCAGTGCATAGCACCTGCCTAAGTACACTCATACCAGTGCATTTATAAGTCATTTCAAATTAATTTATTGTGCAATTGAACACACAACACGTACTGCATATGATCGTACTTTGACATCATACTATATACACATACCCCAACCCACACACACATCCCTACACACCCACACACACATACCCCAAACTCACACACATCCCTACACACCCACACATGCATCCCTACACACCCACACACACATACCCCAAACTCACACACATCCCTACACACCCACACATAGCATCCCTTACACACCACACACACATCCCTACCACACCCACACAGCCTCCTACACACCCCACACATACTATCCCTAACCACACCCCACACCGCCTCCTCCTACAATCCCACACCCCACATCCCTACACACCCACACACGCATCCGCCACACCCACACATACATCCCTACAACCACACACACATCCCTACACACCCACACACACACATCCCTCACACCCACACACTCCTCCTCCACACCCACACACACATCCCTACATACACAACACCCATCCTACACACACACACCACTCCCTACACACACACACACATCCCTACAAGCCACCTCCCCCGACCACACCACACACAC
>JABACO010000020.1:7391645-7454558 GCA_013339895.1 Ephydatia muelleri
GATGCTGATGAATAGCCAACAATGACAACCAGTGTATCTGCTTTTTCTTCCCCTCCTCCTCCCTCCCACCTCTTCCATACAGTCATAATGATCCTCTTCATACCTTATAAGGCCTTGTCTCCAAGGCAAAAGCAGACTGCAGAAAGGTGGAACCTTACTTTCTGCACTGCTAATCCAAGCTACTCACTGATAATCATTGGTAATCACTGTTACTCCAGAGATAATATGTAGAGGGATTGGAAACCCACCCACGCACACGTATATTCTCTATGCAATGCACACGGACAGGGCTATCTAGTGAGAATCACACCTATAAATGTGCAAAATCATTGGAAAAGGTGGGAGCAGAGTTACATATTTTGTCAAATTCAGTAGAATTTTGTACGACAACAGCCCAGCAAAGTTGAATCGTAAGATAGTAAAGGCGTGAGGGAATACAGTTTTACGCTATATTTGTTGTGAACCTTGTTAAAAAAAATATTATATTCCTTGTCCTCGGGTTGCCATCTTGACACGGGGTCTTTGTGTACCTCCATCAGCTTTCCTGTATGAGATCTGTTGTTCATCTTTGCTTCTACAGGTAGATCTCGTTGTTTTGCGTGGCGTAGTGATGGTTTGGAGAGCGGACTATCAAGTGAAACATGTGTTTCAGGTTTTTGTTTGATTTTGGAGTCCCTTACTTTGTGTACCTATATCGCCAGTGCTGGCTGGAAAGACGATAATTTAAGGTATATTTTGTGATAGTGCTATGTTGATAATGTGGTGTGGGCATATTTTGGCTCGTATCAAAAGTTGTTTGGGCACTGCACACTCCGCGAAAGTGTATTGATTGTAATGGATGCGTTCAATCTACCTTGTTATTTATACGCCAGAGGTAATATGCAGATATTATCTCTGGATTATATCTGCATTGACTTTCCTAATATGAATTTTCTTCTACGGGTAGGCCTAGATCTCGTAGAGATCGTGGAGGTTTGGAGAGCTCCTATCAAGGGACCGTGTTCAAGCTCCGTTATATATTATTCAACTGCACTATCAGCCGACATGCCTCAATGAGGAGGCAGTCTTACAAATAAAGCAAAGTGAAGATATTTTATTTCTTTGGTCAATAATACTGGTTGGCTGAAATGAAGGCATCTCCAACACATGTGGATTACGATACGTGGCTTTGCCCAAGCTAATGCTTGGATGGAGCTGTACATGAAGGCACAGAAGAAAAGTATGCAGAAAACAAAGGGTCTTAGAAAGCAACTAATTGCACAAGAAAGCTGTAATGTTCTATGTTCTGTGTGCTTATATGTGTGTATGGCTTGCTAGCCCTATCCGCCCGTTAATTGGTGTTGCGTGGGTGGGTTTCTAATCCCTCTATATATTATCTCTGGTTAATCCCAGCTAATCACTGTTAATCCCAGCTAAGCACTGTTAATCCCAGCTAAACACTGTTAATCCCAGCTAATCACTGTTAATCCCAGCCAATCACTGTTAATCCCAGCTAAACACTGTTAATCCCAGCTAATCACTGTTAATCCCAGCTAAACACTGTTAACCCCCTAAACACTGTTACTCCCAGCTAATCACTGTTAATCCCAGCTAAACACGGTTAATCCCAGCTAAACACTGTTACTCCCAGCTAAACACTGTTAATCCCAGCTAATCACTGTTAATCCCAGCCAATCACTGTTAATCCCAGCTAATCACTGTTAATCCCAGCTAAACACTGTTAATCCCAGCTAATCACTGTTAATCCCAGCTAATCACTGTTAATCCCAGCTAAACACTGTTAATCCCAGCTAAACACTGTTAATCCCAGCTAAACACTGTTAATCCCAGCTAATCACTGTTAATCCCAGCTAAACACTGTTAATCCCAGCTAAACACTGTTAATCCCAGCTAATCACTGTTAATCCCAGCTAATCACTGTTAATCCCAGCTAATCACTGTTAATCCCAGCTAAACACTGTTAATCCCAGCTAATCACTGTTTATGCGCTAATCACTGTTAATGCTAGCTAAACACTGTTAATCCCAGCTAATCACTGTTTATGCTAATCTCTGCTAATCCCTTCAATCCCTGCTAATTGTGAAGCACTTATCTTCACACATACCTTTGGCATCAGTTCAGGCCTCCTACCAGCCTCCAGCAAAGATGCAATAGACCTTGTTTCCTTCTCAAAAGGATTGCTGAAGGTGAACAGGAAGTACATAAACATCCCAAAGGAGTACACATCTAGTTTGGTACTGTACGTCTCCAGACCCCCGTGGAGAAGCACCTCTGGAGGGAGGTAAGGGGGTGTGCCCTGCAGGCCTCGCACCCCCTGTGGTGTGAACTGCTGAGATATGCCGTAGTCGGCTAGCTTCAATTGGACTGCCTGGTCCCCAGTCCACTGGGTCTCGGGAAGAGGAAACTTCCACACCAGAACATTCCCTGGTTTCAGGTCTCTATAGATGAAGCTCTGGCTGTGAAGGTAGTTGAGTGCCTCTGCAACCTATCGGGACATGGGGTTCAAACCACACACAGCCAGTTCTTGATAAAGCCCACCTGTATCATTGTGGACTGCAATGTTGCTCTGCTCAGTTTGACCTTGACCTGTTGGAATTTTTGCACGCACGCCTTGAGGTCCCCCAGGGGGGCCAGCTCCAACAGCAGCCGGATGGGGGCCAGACTGACCCCCAACAGTCTGAGGACGTTTTCATGACTCAGCCTGTACATCACTCTTGCTTCCTGACACGCACTTTGGTAGATCTCCCAGGCTGTTAGCTCCGCATTGCCATCTACCAAGCCCCGAGGCGTCAACTCCTTCACAGCAACATGTCTAGTGGTATTCTAGGTGTGCCAGACATGTGAGCTCATCAGTGGCAAGCTATTAATAAACAGCTCTACTGCCCCCACCTCTTCCTTGATGCAGCCAGCAAACACAGCCCCAAAGCCTCCCTCTCCCAGCATTTGGCTCTTAATGATGCATGTCGAATCAAATACCATAGAAGGAACAAAATCCCTGAACACCTGAAGATTGCATAGGAATGGGTGATAAGAGAGGAGGGAGAGAGGAAGGGAAGGAGTGGGAGAGGAGGGAGGAGTGGGAGAGAAGAAGTGAGAGGAAGGGTCATGGAGAGAGGAAGGAAAGAAGTGGGAGAGGAGGGAGGAAGGGAGGGGGAGGGGGAGGGGGAGGGAGAAAGGGAGGGGAGGGAGAAAGGAGAGAGAGAGAGAAAGGGAGGGAGAGGGAGAAAGGGAGGGGGTGGGAGAAAGGGAGGGAGGGGGAGGGGGAAGCCCACCAAATCTGGAGCAATGTCTCCCACTGACAGCTTTCCATGGATGGGACATTCAAGACTCCTTCTCTCTGCAACCATCAGAGCACAGTACGGACTGGAGAAGAAGTAGGCACACTGATTCTGGACAGCCATCATTCTATCCTGCTCCTGACTGGAAGTGGTACATTCGATTGTCTTCTTACACAACTGGCAGGGGCTGACAAATGTTAGCTTCATGTCTCTGTTTCTGCCATACTGCTCGTACCAGTCCTCAAATACAGATGCCACACTGTTCGTGCCTTGCTGCAGGATCCAAGAGGACAGCTGCTCAGGTGTGGCTTGTGATGTCATGCATTTGCTGGGGGGTACTCCAACCACAATTTTAATGGCTTTTGGTAACTCCATTTTCTGCTGGCCCTGGCATGAAATTATGTGGCACTCTTTATCTCCAGGAAGAGGACAGTCCACAGGGACGATCTTGAGGATCTCCACGTGGTTCCACACCAGCTTCAGGCCACTCCTCCAGCAGTGCCAGCGTGGGCCTTCTAGTGCCATGCCCTCCTCCAGGGGCCAGGGCCACAATAGCCACTCACTGCACTGGCCTAGGATGGGACCACTGACCACACGAGCAATTAGGCGTGAAAAAAATCCATTTGGAATGAAGTGCAGAAATTGGTACCTAATGAGGGTGTTGGGGAAGGAGGAGGAGGGAAGGGTGGAGGCTGGAGGATGGTTTGAGAGGGAGGAGGAGGTGGTAGGAAGAGAGGAAGGGGAGGGAAGGGAGAAGGAGGTGGAGGGAAGGGAGGAGGGGGGGGAGGGAATGGAGTCTCCGTTGGGACTGCTGCTTTGTATGGAGACTACACATGCTAGCTCTTGTCCAGTTGGCAGGAGGGATGGAATGAGCAGGTGTTGCTCATCCAACAACAGGAGCACCTCAAACTTTTGCATCATCTTGATAAGGTCTTTGATGAATGGTTTGGTTGTGCTGTCTGTAAAAATCTTGTCCATGTCTTGGACCAGCATCAAACCTGAATATGATCAGAAGTGTGTGAAATAGTCACAGAGAAATGTGCAGATTGGGGGTACCATTCTTTTGATAAGGGTTCTTCTCCTGAATAGTGATGACCTTGGCCAACATGGAACAGAGCCACTGAGGGTCAATGAAGTACAGATCGCTGAGCTGACTGTCCTCATAATGAAGCAGAATGCCTGAAGGGCAGTGGGGAGGAGGGTGGAGGGGGGAGAGGGTGGAGGGGGAGGAGGGTGGGAGGATGGGGGGAGGGGGGTGGAGGAGGGGGGGAGGGGGGGAGGAGGGGGGAGGGGGGGGAGGAGGGTGGGGGGGGGAGGAGGGGGGATGGGGGGAGGAGCGGGGGGTGGAATGGGGGGGGAGGAGGGGGGAGGGGTGGGAGGAGGGGGGAGGGGGGGGAGGAGGGGGGAGGGGGGGAGGAGGGTGGAGGGTGGGAGGAGGGGGAGGGGGGGAGGAGGGTGGGAGGGGGGAGGAGGGGGGAGGTGGGGAGGAGGGGGGAGGGGGGGAGGAGGGGGGAGGTGGGGAGGAGGGGGGAGGGGGGGGAGGGGGGGGAGGGGGGGAGGGGAGGAGGGGGGAGGTGGGAGGAGGGTGGGGGTGGGGAGGAGGGGGGAGGTGGGGGAGGAGGAGGGGGAGGTGGGAGGAGGGGGAGGTGGGGGAGGAGGGGGGAGGGGGGGAGGAGGGTGGAGGGTGGGGGAGGGTGGAGGTGGGGAGGGGGTGGAGGTGGGGAGGAGGGTGGAGTGGGAGGAGGGTGAAGGTGGGAGAGGGTGGGAGGGGGAGGAGGGTGGAGGTGGGGAGGAGGGTGGAGGTGGGGAGGAGGGTGAAGGTGAGAGAGAGGGAGGTGAGGAAAGTGAGGAGAGAAGAGAAGAGGGAGGAGGAGGGGAGAAGGACAGCAACTTATTGGCCATGGAGGGAGGTGAGGAAAGTGAGGAGAGAAGAGAAGAGGGAGAAGGAGGGGAGAAGGACAGAACATATTGGCCATGGAGGGAGGTGAGGAAAGTGAGGAGAGAAGAGAAGAGGGAGGAGGAGGGGAGAAGGACCAGAACATATTGGCCATGGAGGGATGGTGAGGAAAGTGAGGAAAAGAAGAGAAGAGGGAGGAGGAGGGGAGAAGGAAGACCATATTGGCCATGGAGGGAGGCCGTTTAAGTGGGGACAGGAAGGGGAGGAGAACATAACAGTAACTATGGTGATGCTTTTGTTCCTACCATTCTCATGAAGAAAGCTTGTAGCTTGTTCCAACTCCTCTGCTTTCCTAAGAAGCTGTTTACCTCAACTTGATCACTAAATAAACATGAATTGAGGATGACAATTAATAAATAAATGCTAACTAATCATGTGATCCGTCACATACTAATGCAAAATTATATCGAAGATATTAGTAGCTATTCTCTTTAGCCTAATTAATAACATTAATAATCCTTCCTAATTACATCATAAGCTTATTCATGCACCTCTCTGTCACTAGACAGCCACTTGGCCACTTACTAGTAATCTTCCCTGTGCAGGATAGGTATTGCTCCTGAATCTCTGCACCCCTTGGCCAGTGATCGTACAGTATCGTGAAGCTTTATGAATGACATTGGAACTGGTTCATCCAGGAGGGGAGTGGGTGTGGTTTTGAGCCACCCATGGGCAGCCCCTGAGTTGATGGGATGGTGGAGTGCATGGAATGGGTCCACAGGGCAACATGGAATGGGTCCACAGGGCAACATGGAATGGGTCCACAGGGCAACATGGAATGGGTCCACAGGGCAACATGGATGGGTCCACAGGGCAACATGGAATGGGTCCACATAATTGCAAGGTGCAACATTGGACAACTCACCAGTTCGTTTGTATTTAGTGGCTTTATCATAGAGGAGATCTCTTAGATGATTTATTTCCATGACGTCAAAGCAGTTGACAAACTGACAACTGGGCTCTATTGAAGGATATGCAAACTGGCTTGGGTCGTAATTGATGTACCACTGCTCAAATAGCTCTTCAAGACGTTTCTTCTCGTCCTGGTTTATGCAGTCAGAGTGTGTCCCCACCACAATCACTGGAGCCCCAGGTGCCCTAGCCTGAGAATGGTCATTATCTAATATGACATAATGATGACATCATGACAGCTATTACCTCTATGTTTTCCAGCCATGGTTTGATGGCTTCCAGTCCCTTCTTTCCATCGTTGGCGTCCCAGACCACCAGGTACAGGGACCGGTCAGAGAGGAAGCACTGATGTGTGGCATAGTACTCTTCCTAACCACATAGCAACAACAACACATCATTAATATACATGATCCCAAATGGAGCCCACCTGTCCTCCAAAGTCCCACGTCATGAAGGTGACCTTTGGGGACCCTTTCTGAGGCCGATAGACCCAGTCACCCAGGTCCACGCCCACTGTGGAGAGAGGCTCTCCATTGAAGCCCATCTCCACCTCCTTCCTCCGGTCCAGAGTCCCACGTTTGGTCAGCTGCTGGAGTAGGGTGGTCTTGCCAGCTCTCACTGAGCCCATCAGCATCAGCTTGATGCATCTATATGGCTTTGAACTACAAGTGAAAGTAAAGGTTGAGATGATATTGCAATAGTACACACTAATAGATTAACACACAATCATACACACACATGTATACATAGGTACTAGTGACAACTGCCATTTACGTGTTAGCAGATAGGTTGTTATTAACTCTTCCGTGGACAAAGCCAATTATTACGGTATACATGTTGTGCAAAAAGAAACGTGTTGCATGTTGCAGGAAAACGTAGTTAGCAAACAACTTACACTATATGACCAGGAAACAACTGATCGATATGTTGTTGACTACAAAGTGTTAACTATTTAGATAAACAGAGTGGCTTTAGTATAGCGCCTGTGGCACAATATTGCTCTGTTGCCCGTGAAAGGGTTAAAGCATAACAGTACACATGTACATGCTCCCGTGTATACCAGGTGTCCGCAATGCTCCCGTGTATACCAGGTGTCCACAATGCTCCCGTGTATACCAGGTGTCCACAATGCTCCCGTGTATACCAGGTGTCCACAATTGAAAACCATCATTGCTTCCATTTCAGTATTATTTCATTTGGTTTTAGAGGGCCTTAATTTAGTTACTTAACCGTTTATTGCAATTCACTATTTGTCTAATTAATGTAATTTGAAAACAGTAAGTTATCTCATAAAGAGCTATTAATGCTTAAGACTTACTGGAGTAGAGTGGTTCGGAGATAGTTTATGAGGGCCCTTGGGCTGGGCTTGCAAAGAATATGTTCTGGTACACCATTGATGGTAAGACCATCTAGTTTCAGAACCGACAGGGAATCCTGCTTGAAGAGCCCCAGCTCACCAGGGAGGCTTTGGATGGAGGTATTGAATGACAGGTCAAGCGAATTTAGTGTATCAATCTGGTGCAGGCACCTGGGCACACACTTGAGGCCATTGTTTGGCAGTTCAAGGATGGATAGTTGTGGAAAGTACAGCTTAGTGTACGGAGGAGGCGCTCCGTCCCCTGCACTCTCCAAGCAGGAGCTGCTGGACCCCACTGACCCCTCCCCTACGACAAAATCCTTCAGATGGTTGTTCCCCAGCGTCAAGACGACAAGCTTCTGAAGACAATCGTGTGCGGTGTGTTGGCAAGGGGCAGGGCTCTCAGCAGCCGTCTGATACAAGAGCATCCAACAGGAGGCACACCCCTGGCACGCCGTTCCCTGACACTGCGTTGTGCTCTCCAGCTGGTTGTAGTCCAGGTTAACAGTGATCACTGATGCCGGCAGGTCGCGCACCAAGTCTGTGTTTACGATAAAGTTGTGCTTCATGTTGAGACGTTGGAGCATTGGTGCAATACAGGGCAGTTCCCTTGGGACTCCACTGAAGTGGTTGAATGAAAGGTCTATGTTCAACAACTGGGAGGAGCCCCCCAGCAACCCCTCATAGGCCCCACCCACCTCTTCCTCGAGCTCGGCAAGCAGCTTTTCAGAGAGTGCACGCATAGCCTTCTGGTACTCACACGTGATTGCCTCGTCGTTGAAATCGCCTTCAATGTTCCACCCAGCTGCCTTGCAGAGCGTGTGATAGAACAGTCTCACCTGGGCCCCCAAGACCGTGGGGCATATGTTTCCACGAGGGCCTGGGGATGAGTCACCTTTGCAGCAGAAGTAGTGAAGGCGAGAAAGCATGTTGCCAGAGAGACGCAAGGTCTTTAGGTGTGGCATGACCCACACACCTGGTGGCAAGTCGGTCAGCCTGTTCCTCTGCACACTCAGTTCCTCCAAGGTGCAGACCAGGCCAAGGAAGAGGTCCTCTGGCAGCCTGCTTAGCTGGTTACCATCCAGCACCAGCTTCTTCAGAGACCTGCAAGTGTACACCTCCTCCCCAGATGAGTTCAGGGCAGAGGGAAGCTCAGATATGGAGTTATGTTCCAGTGTTAGGGTGGTGAGGTGAGGCATTTGAAACAGCTCGGGGGGAACAGATGTAAGTCCACTCTCACTAATCTCTACATTAGTGATGGCCACTAGCAAGCAGATCTCGTGAAGGCTTTGGAAGGTCGACTGGGTAAAACCAAACTCATCAAAGTGCTTGAGACATTTAACACCTAGGCAACGCTGAAGGCAGCTGTTGTCCAGTACATTCAACGCCTCGTGGCGAGCTTTGTGAACTGACCCAATTGCACTGTAGCAGTCGACCAGCCACTCAGCTTTGAGCTCCTCTATGGCTATACCCTTCCATCTTACCTCCCCTGTCTGGTGTCCTGAGGGAAGAACCGCAATGGACATACCCTCTTGCAGGTTCGTAAGCTGGGTGTAGTAGAAAAGAAGAAGTCTCAAGATGTCTCTGAAATTATTGGCAATTGCCTGCGAAATTGCTTGCTCCAGACCACCACTGATGCCAAACTCTATCAACAACTTCACCGTTCCGGGATTGCCAATAAATGTGGCTGTTTTTAGGAGCTTGTCATCCAATGAGAGGGTCATCAGAAGACCAACTGATTCAAAGAACAGCAGCAACTGTCTCAGACAACTGTCCTGCGAGTTAATGATCGCCAGGTCAACTGGGGTACCATTTGGAAAATTGTTCCGAGAGAGAAAACAACATGGCATCAAAGGACTCTTGCAATACGCTTCTAGAAACAATGCCAAGAAGAGTGGACAGAAGTCTTGTGTAGCCGTGGGCGACAGCAATGTGCACAGGACTGTGACCACTGTTGTTGATTGAAATCAAGTCTGTGACATCCCTGGGGTAAGCAAAGGGGTGAAATGACTCTTCCTGACATGCACTTCTATGGCACCCACATTGGCATTCGTCATGGTGCTCGCCACAGCACCTTCCTTGGTGTTCATTATAATCGTGGTGCTCATCTAAGCCACCTTGGTGTCCACAGTGAGGGTCTTCCCCCTCCTGCATAGCAATGCATTCATTAGAACTCTGATACTTCACACGCATTGTGCCAAGATAAAATCTTTTCTCTGATATAGCACCCGTAGTCTGAGACTTCTTTAGAAACTTGTTCAGTGAGTGGAAGTGCAAATGCCTTCGGTTGTAAATGGGTGCTCTTTGGAAAGAAAAGGCTTGACGACCGACAGTTTTGGAAGGTGTTGTCCCTCCATCAGGCACTCCATCAGGCATTCCACATGGGTCATTGGACATCACTTCAATGCTATCCGATTTTGGTAGGAGATGTGAGGGCATCTCCATGCCCTGTGGTTGCAAGCTACGTGTACAACTGCAGCTCTCTTTGGTGTCGGGCATCGTTGCACACTCCACCGCTCCATCAGGTGGGAGTACCTCCTCTCCATTAGCACAGACATCCCTGTGAACTTGGAAGAGCCACGACACAAACTCAGTGTCGTCTGCCTTGCAAGCCGTGTGAAGGGGTGTGTCTCCTTCAGCATCTAGCTCCAAAAGTAGGGTGGGGCACTTTGAGGCCAGGTAGTACCTCAGGGGTGATCCTCTGTATGCAGGCAATGTGGAGAAGGTTTTGTTGGGTTTTCGGGACACGTATGTGGAGAGATGCCTTGTAGTCTTCCACCAGCCTCTTCACTATGGATATGTTATTGCTTCTTGTGGCGCTATAGGATTGAACAGTATGCACACACACACACACACACACACACACACACACACACACACACACACACCACACACACACACACGCACACACACGTGCACACACACACACACACACACACACACACACACACACACACACACACACACACTCTATTCATCCAGGCTAGGCAATTTAATAGTGTACATGTACATTAATTTCAAGTTGTGCAAAATGGCATGTCAAACAAACTTCCCCCTATACCCTGGAGACTAGGGGTGACAGCTAACAAGTGCTTGGGTCTTATTATTTAGTGTAGGATGTGTACACAATGGCATCCAACAAGAAGTGTGTGCGTACATAAAGTAATAGTGTTATTCGTTCGAGGCCAAACAGTTTATTATTTGTTGTGTGATAAAATGGCTTGTTTGCATGACACGGTAGCTGTGCACACCGCCAAATACGGTAATGAATTCTACTCACCGGAGTATCCAGTTACAATCCTCTGAACTTTCATCGAAAATGTAATCGCATTCCTTCACCAAAAAATCCACACATGCCACGAATCTCTGAACGTCTTGTGCGGAGCAGTTCAATTTCTCGGCTATTTTACTGGCCTCTTAGTTTTTAAAACAAAAAACAAAAAGCAAAAAAAGAAAAATGCGCTTCTTGTAAGTACACCAATTTGGTTTACACGCACAACTTACCTATCTCCACATGTGCACGTGTCGTCTTGAACCTTTTCAAGTCACCTGGAGTTCATTATTCATTAAATATAAGCGTCACTTTCATTACGCGCTCCCCCTCCAATCATACCTTTGCACAAATTCAAATATGTGGCCACCTTCTTAGTAGCGCACTTTGCAATTGGGTCGAGCCTCAGGCAACTAAACACATTTACGCTGGTGTAGGCAATTACTATTTTGACGCAGGTAAGGTGGCCGCGCATTGCTGCGACGCTTAGGGGCGTCTGAACAGAGGAAGATACGGAAAATTTACACTACACATGTACTAAGTCCTTGTACTCTTAGTTTCGACACACTGACCTGACCGTTTTCGTCTTCGAAGCTGAGGTCGGCTGAGGTCACTGTGGAAAATTTAATATATTGTTCCTTCACTATAGAGCAACATTGACGGTCCAACAAAACACACACCTTCTGGTCGATGCAGGCACATCTTCAAAGCTTCAACGTCGCCGACTTTGGCCGCTTGGAATATCATCATCCCAACATTGTTAAGTCGCACATTGCCGTTGGGTACGAATCGACGGTTCATTTTTTCTGATGTCGCAGCATGCTGACAGCACCGCTTAAGTGCTATCACTTAATTATACTTGAAACATGCACATATGCGCCAGTGGAAATGATCACGTGCTCTAACGACATGTAGATCCGGATGAGACGGATTACTTAAGAACAGAACAGTCCAATGATCTTTTTTCTGTTACTACTTGGACAAATCTTTTTCTGTTTGCCGATGACTCGCAATGTTTTTAAGTCAGATTAATTGCCCAACTGATTGCTCCCTAATTGCAATCAGATATACCTCGAACATTAAATTCAATGCCTATCCGAATGTGCCCATCTAAGACGTGGAACTACGACAGATCATACTTATTCTCTTAATGGCCCTCTACACTACATTTAAAGGTCAGTGTTGGGGAAGCATTATCTTCCAATTTGAATTCTATGCACCTCATTCACCACATAATATCTCTCGTCTTTAGGAATGTTTCGAAGAGCTGTTCCACCTTCCAGTGATATAATTCATAAGAAAACCTTGCATGTAGTTACAGCATACATGGTGTCCTTCCTCATACTAAACTCTAGAGCAACTTCAAAGGAGAGCCAGTAAATTTGGGACAGTTTCCGCGAAAACTGCCCCATTGTTAAAATGTTATAAAAATGCATCGCGTTTGAATCGCTATACCTTCCCAACGGATAACGCTATCGACTTCCTATTTTCAACACTTCATACTACACCATTTCACTATGAAGTGTTGAAAATAAGAAGTCGATAGCGTTATCCGTTGGGAAGTTATAGCGATTCAAACGCGATGCATTTTTAAAACATTTTAACCGTGGGGTAATTTTCGCGGAAACTGTCCCATATAATAACTATCAGTTGGACTACAAAAGCAGGCTTGTCTACTTCCAATTGACTCTTTGGTTAGAACTCCAGGACACTTTCTTTTCCTATCTCTGAAGAATTCACAGTGGGATAATTTCTGTCTCTCAGATCACATTCAATTTGTAACTTCTACTAATCGCTCATCATCTACTAACAAAATACAATCATTCCCCTCGTGCACTTGAACAACACTTCTAATATAACCGCCTTAATTCCTAGGCTTTGCATGGAATTCGCTGCCACATGATGCAGACCTAATAAACCCTGCAAGTAAAAGCTTTGAGAAATTACTTATATATAGTTTGTACTGGAGCTATACTTTCTGGCATACTATGATCCATACTTGCTCTGCCCATGGTACAGAGCATGTCCCTGTCACTCCTGTGCTTCTCTGCATGCTTGTTCTTTAACTGATGTATAATATTATAGTATGGCATGCAGTGTTCTATGGGCTACTGTCCTCCCCCTTCAGTGTCTGAAGTTTTATTGCATCCAACAGACTGGAAGAGCTTTTTAGAAATGTTTGTAAAATATTCTGCTCAATCCCATATACTACTGCTTCTGAAGAGCTGATTGTTGATTGAAGAGCTTCCAAAGAGTTGATTTTAAATAAACTTCCTTCACTCAAGAATGGTACTAATAACATTCTTGAATGTGAATTGGTGCATTTGCTCAAACAAAAGCATGAAAAACACCTTTGTAAGATTGAACTGATGCTTATATACATATCTGTGATTGTTGGGGCTGGTATACTGATTTCATATCATTATTGCTATCCATGTCAGATTCAGTAAATTGAGTTCAGAAAGAAACTCTGTCCTCCATTATAAAGGATAATCAAAATCTCCAGCAGACTATACATATAATTAGCTACAGCCTGCAGTCGCCCCTCCATCCCCCCCCCCCCCCCCCCCCCCCCCCCTACCCTTTCTGCTAAATCCGGCACTGGACTTTCACTACTTTGACTACTTACCTTACATTGAAGATAAAATTCACTCCAATAATGCCACTAGTTTCAACCGCATGTCAGACTTAATTTGATAAAAGATGAATGTACCTGTTGATCATGAAACTCTACAGCACTCCAACATGAATGATGCTGAGTTTCATGATCAATTGGGTACATTCATCTTTTATCAACTTAAGCGGTTAGTTGAAACTGGTGGCAGTATTGGATTGACTTCATCTTCAATATCTGAAGCACAACTGACATCCATATCTGTTATCAAACTACATGTAGCTTCAGACTGGTTACCATCAAGTATACAATGCAATTGAGGACCACGCTGCTTCTTTCTGAGAGTGCATGTATCATGCTAACAGCATGGGTCTGTTATTTGATGTTACTTATACAATAGTTCTAAATGGACCAATCAAACTAAGCACATCGCTGTCGACTGACATCACATCTTTGTGGGCTATGAAAGCTGGTTTCTTCTCTTTTGTGGCCGCCATTAAAAACCAGTTATGACACTGAAAGCGTGTTGAAGATAGTTCAAGATTGCAGGTTCGAAGACCACAGCTGCTATTGAATCCACCAATTCGGTAATATGTTTTCACCACTTTGACTACTTACCGCACAGCGGCGATGGAAGGTATACAGGGTGTCCATGAATGAATAGGACAGGTTTAATTTGTTATAGCTTTATATTGAAATCAGTTGGTTAGTTGATATTTTGCTTATAGATGACTCTGATTACAAATAGTATAGGCACAAACATAATATTAAGATTAAGTACCTAGATTCAAATATTTAAAAATTTATCAAGGCCCTCTGTAATTATCAATATTCAAGTTAACACTTAATAATATATGGTTTTAATAATTAGCCTGAGGTCAATTTATCTGGTTAGATTGATTCATTTTCAAGATTTAAATACTGAGTTATTAAAGTTAAATATCATTTTATGTTTAATGGCTAATTAATTTTGTTTATAAATGGCAATTAAACTATTCCTTAATTAGAGAAACATATGTTCATCAAATACTTAATTAACTTCAATAGTGAGTTATTAAATTACAAAGTCTCTTGATTGTGCGAGGGTTATCAAAGTTTGATTTGTTGATTTGAATTGAAATTTAGCAATTGAAATAAATAATTGACATAGTTTCGAACTTTACTGTCTACTAAAAAATAATCATAACAATACAATGTCATATAGATTGTCGCACATTATTAGTTCATGTTAATTGTTGATTTTAGTTAGTAAACATTAAAGGCACTTAAAATTTTGTTTGCACTATCATTATTATCATTAGTGTAGCTATTAAAACCTGTCCTGTTCATTTCTGGACACCTTGTATAAGATTGGGGGAGGAGGGGGGGCTCTAAAAGCATGAAATACAGCAGGGGGGCGGATACAGGGCTTTTGTTTATGGTATTCCTCCTGTCTGGCTAGGGAGATGGGGGAGTGCAGTAAGAAGCTCCCCCATATCCATCAAGAAAAAACTACAACAAATTAGCGTATTAAATAGATGGCTATGCCCTCTGGCTAGACAGTAGCCTTTGGCAGCTCACAATCAATTCAGTGTAGTTAGGTAATTTCTCTGGGCAGTTAGTCATTTACAAACCTGCATTTTCTTAATGCTTCAACGACCACATCACGCTAAAACCGACCTTTTGCTTAGAGAACCGCAATCAATAACAATATTATTACTTTTTAATTATAACAGTACCCCCAATGCCATTATTGGGGGTGCTCGAGACCTCCCCCCCCCCATGCCATTATTGGGGGTGCTCGAGACCTCCCCCCCCCCCCCCGCCTTCCCCTCACTGCCTTACCCTTTGTATTACATCAACATAGCTAAGTGTACTGCACCATGTACACACATATGGCACTGTTCACTGGTTTTGATAATTACCAATCTCCAAATGTATCAGCATGAAAATTACATTTGTAAATCAATCCCCAACAAACTGTCATTAACTGATGTACCGTGATGATGGTTAAATTGGCCATAAAATATTGCACTCAAGTCAAAAGTGCATGCAAGGTAGGTAGTGCTGTCCAGTGACACCTTGCTATTAGCAGTGGTTATAATGGTACCAAGAGTACATCTCGCACTTTGCAATGTCCTTCCAAACAATGTTCCCATGCAGTCCAGCGCACTTACATGTAGACAAGAAGGGCTTGTAATTCATAACTACATTGCCCATAGATTCCATGGCTATATCCCCAAACGTAACTAGCAATCCCTAAACTTAAAGTGATCACCAAAACAGTGAACAGTACAATGGAATGCGGACAACCGTTACAATGGTATCAAACGTGATTAGTTCTTGTTGTCAATACATTTCCATTGTTGGTGATGCAAGCTTTGTATTTGCCATACCTATTTGATACGTAATAAGAGCATTTCTAATATGAGAACCACACCCTAAAAGGCAGCACATCTGTTCATGAGCACTTAGACCAACTCCACTTCTCAGCACTGATAACAGAGGCCATAGTGGAATACATTGTGTACCGCAAGCTGCATGTACAAAACCAAAAACCTTACGGCACCATAGATTGTTACAGGATGTAAGCAAACAAATGGCCTTGGCACAGGACTGTATTAAGAAACGTAGCAAGACTGTTTGTTGCTTACATCCTGTAACAAGTTGTAAGGTATTGGTTGTGTATCATGTGATGGAAGGGGGGGGGGGGGAGGAGGGGGTTCCTTACATGATACTGTGTGTGCAAAGCACAAACACAAAAACTCACATAGCACACAGCATTATTCCCTATAACAAAGTACAACGTTACACAGGTGGCGCTTTGAATGAGTTCTTCTCTTCCCTCAGGAAGGCCATAGTGGAGACTGGGTCAGCCACTTTGCCTGCGTGCTCCTGAACAGTTAGATTACTACCACAAACAAATAGTATGCATTAGGACATATGTAAGAGCATTGGAGAAAGATTTTAATAATCACACAAAGCACCAAAGTAATGGAGGAGAAGAGTGGCAGAAAGGAGGAGTGGTAAGGAAGAGAGGAGAGAGGAGAAGAGAGACCACAAGTGAAAAAAGGCACCCATTTTGATTGACAGATTTCAACATACTCCACTCTCATAAATGGGTTGAAGTTAAATTCCTGTTCGATTGAGGAAGGCACAGTGGGTAGACCCTCCTTTCGTTGTTCCTGGAGCATGCAAAGCCTCTTTAACAAAATGACAACTACGTATAACTCCCTTTCACCCATCCATCACCCTCCCAAAAGCTTTCGATTTATGTTCTCATCTACAAGATCATGTCCAATCCAAATCAATACATACCTTTGCCCAATCCAGTTTAACTTTGATGTGCTGGTTGAGTGGCTCCACTAGCTGCCCGTAGAGAAGGTTATTCACTGTGTACTCATGCCCGCAGAAGACAGCCTGAAATGTGTCACGTCTGCTTCACTACATTAGATATGCAGTAAGATACCGTTTCCTTAGGGAGTGACCCCAGTACTGTGATGAGAGCTGTGTACATCTGCTCAGCGGTTCCCTCAAAAAATTTACCACACCCCCCAACAAACAACGTGTCACCTTGCTCGATTAGATGTGGGTGAAGTTGAATGGTAGAGAACAACAGTAACAGGAATGGCAAGAGGTACCAAGTCATGTACCCTTCCACAAAGAAAGGGTGCCTCACGTACCAGTGAACACTGCTTTGGACTGGCTGTTATCACTGCACACATAGTAGCAGATGTGTCCGGTGGTGTGACAGGGAGTGGCCAACGCCCTCACAGTAAGGGTTCCCAGCTGTGACCATGGCAATACATGTACTTTTTTAAATCTACACATCTCACAACAGACTCCACCACACCCACACACACACCACACACACACCCACACACACACCACTTCTTCCAGCACATATTCGCACCTTAAACTCATCGTTGTGTTTCAATGGCTTGGTCAGGGCCCCTATACGCTCGTCCCCACCACACACAGTCAAGCCAGGGTGTTTCGTGACCAGCTCCACATTACCACCCGCATGGTCCCTTGTGCAGATGTGTGGTGGGCATTATAAAAAGTGAGGCGTCGGTGATGAGGGACGCATACCAGTGATGGTGCGTTGTTAACACAGTCGTGAGCTGAGTGCCCTCTCTCTCAACCACTTCCAGAGCCTGAAAGCGCACGTGCAATGAATAGGGACGAAGCGGGTTCGTTTGCCATACCTTGCCCGGATTTACGGGGTCCACCACCGCAGATTCCTTCGTGGCGTTGTCCACAACGAGGTACATAAAGTTGTCTGACAACGCGGGAATAACTTGCACGTAGAAGTCTGGCAACTCGCGCTTGAAGCAGTCTCGGGCCATTCGGGACGCTAAAGTTCTGCTGACAGCCGGCTTTTTTGATATTAATAACACGCGCTTCGACCTCAAACTAATAACACGCCCGCCAATAAGTTTGCAGATTCTGAACATGTTTGTGTACAATAACAAATTAATCACTTTTAGTGAATCATAAAACCTTATGTTAGCCAAAAAAACAAAATAGCTGTAACATTGACACGAAAAACAGACAACCGCTACTCATTCAAACACTACAAAATGGCGCCTTCATATGTGCAAATAATGTTCTGGTCCAGTTGCATTCATTCCCACTCTTTCTTGATGTCAAGTGCCCACTCCCACTCGAGGTAAACATTTTTGTCATCATCGGTGAACAAACTCTTTATGGTGTAATGCCCACGTGACACTAGACCCGAAGGTGCCTCATCTATAGGTGTCTGGAAGATATGAGGCTCTGTCTTAGGGCCATAGCTGCCAACCATGAACATCGTCTTGTCCACTTCACAAAGGTTGAAAAAATAAAAAAAAGTAACACCTGTATATGGCAGCAAGCACTATCTCCTCCTACCTCTGATGCCTTTCCTGTATGTGGTCTGCACATATCTCAGCCCCGAAACGATGTCTCTTTGAACACGGAACTGTATCTTTACACGATAGTTTACACCCTCCTTCATGATGATGGGTGCCTTCTTGAACTGCGTCAGCTCACCTGATACACCCAAATACAAGGACAGCAGGATGTTTGTGATTTGGATACCCACACGTAAGCACACTGAACAACACACACAAATCAGCACATTGACGCACACATCTAACAACCTGTGAGGTCCAGAGCAGTCTCGGCGTGGCCTTCAGGTACTAGTATCAGTTTCTGAACGATCACGTTATTCCCTCCTTCGTCTATATCAGAGGACAAGTTTATAAATGGCGGTATGAAAGGCTTGATAGAGAGGATACGCCTTTTACAATAACCCACCCGCTACACCTTACCGAGTACTTTCTCAGTTTGCCCGAGCAGCTGCGCTTTGTACTTCACCAGCGACTCGTCGTTGGAGTCGAGTTGCTTGATGGTGTCGAGATCAACTTTCTTCGGTGCTTTATAGCCAGGCGTTAGTTCGTGCAAGTCGTCCTACGAGTAAGTGCGGATAGCAACTGTTAACTTTTTTATCACCAGTAATCTCACCCCGCCTTCCGCTTGCGCTTCGGCTTGTGCTTCGGCCTGAGGTTCCTCTTTGTCATCAGCCATTTTGAGTGCCTTTCGTGTAAGTACCTGTCGGAAACCGACTTAAGATGAAGAAATCGAAACCAAGATGCCTATAGATGTCCCGATATACTATGTTTCCCGTGTTTTTGGCACCTTAGCGCACCACAAACCTTGAACGGCGGAACCTTAGTCCTTCCACTGAAAAAGGTAAGCAGAGGTATCGCGCATGCGCGATGAGTGTAACATCTACTGACCAGCTAAGCAAAGCATCTGTTTCCGGGATGAATGTACTTTATAAAACAAATGTAGACGTTTTCTTATTATACATGTCCAGTCATGAGCAAGAGTGAAGACAGAAGCACTTTAAAGCCAGGAGCCGCGTTGAGAAGGGAGGAAGAGCAGAGAGCGAGGACCGTGGTCCCGACCCCGGAGGTCTACGCTCGAGTACGTTGCATACCGACGCGCACACGGCCCCATATATAGGGTTGTACACATTATGCCGTGCTTCACGTGCGCCACATGCTTGGCTATTCAGATGCAGACGGTCATACAGAAGATGCAGCATTCTGAGTGTGGTGTTGCCGTGAGACCGTTCACACGTCGCTTCATGACCGTCGTACCCTGCGCATTTACAGGTGTGCCCGAGGGCATGCGGGGGAGGAGGTGGGGTGCAGGCTTGCTGTGTGTGTGTGTGTGTGTGTGTGTGTGTGTGTGTGTGTGTGTGTGTGTGAGAGAGAGAGTTAGTGCGAGTGCCGTGTCAGTGCGTGTGTGAGCTTGATAGCGTGTGCTGTAAAATCATGCCAACAGCTAACTGGACCATTACGTAGACAGGCGATGGTCACACCTACTGTTATCTCTCGACAGGCGCAGACTTGATACAATGGATTGCCAAGAATTTGGATATCAGCAACAAAGGTGGGGAAATGGGGAAGGGGAGGGGAGGAGGCATTGATATGAACGAAAGTCCTTCCAGTTGAGGCGCTGCACTTTGCCAACCTGCTTGTTGCCCACGGATACATCTTCTGTGTTGATGGCGTGGATGTGCCAGTCCGGGACGACAACTCCATGTACCGCTTCCAGGTAAGGCCTTGTAGCAAATCGATTGGTGGATTTACCAACCCAACGCCACATTGCAGATGTCTGCCTATTGGCCATCCAACAACCCTACTAACACCGAATTTGATTACGGTAGGGAGTTGTGCAGTGAGGATTACTGATTGGATGACCACCCTCTCTCCCAGCGGTCTATATGGTTAAACAGGTCCTCAGGAGCAAACATAGAATTCGTCTGTTACCTTATGAGCTGGTAATGTCTTCTCTGAATTTGTTGGACTTCAATTTTAGGGAAATGTACTCGCACGCACTGCATGTGTACACACTGGCACTCGTGAAACACACAAATGTACACACATGCATACACGTAAACACACACTTCTGTATATGTGTGTTTTCGTGTGGGTGCTCACGTATACATGCATGCTCACACGTGTGCAGGAAAATATCACCAAAATTAAGCATAAGCTTGGTCAAGATTGGAAACAAGTGACGGAGAAAGCAGAACTTGACCTCAAGTGAGGTTTGTGGAGAATAGGAATTGGGCGTGTTGAGCTGTTGTATTCTGTTGCTCTTGCTCCAGGAACTATCGATCTCAGAAACGAGACATAAAGACTGTGTTGGCCAGCCAAGAGGAAGCCTTCTGGAGGATTTGGAGGCCAGCAGTACGTGCTTGTTCTACCCATTGTAACCTAAAACACACCTTCTCTCCCCTAGTTAAACAAAACCTAACACACACCTTCTCCCCCTTGCTCCCCTTGTTAAACAAAACTTAACACACACTTTCTCCCTCCTTGTTAAACAAAACCTAACATACACCTTCTCCCCCTTGCTCCCCTTGTTAAACAAAACTTAACACACACTTTCTCCCTCCTTGTTAAACAAAACCTAACATACACCTTCTCCCCCCCTTTGTTAACAAAACCTAACACACACCTTCTCCCCCCTTGTTAAACAAAACCTAAAACACACCTTATCCCAGCTCCTTGTTAACAAAACTTAACACACACCTTCTCCCCCTCCTAACACACACCTCCTCCCCCTCCTAACACACACCTCCTCCCCCTCCTAACACACACCTCCTCCCCCCTCCTAACACACACCTCCCCCCCCTCCTAACATAGTCGGGACACAACCATATATTGGACATACTCTTTACACGCTGCCACATGGGACGTACTAAATGGTTTCCACAGGTCAGCCATGTTTTCAACCTTCCTGCATTGAGCTCTTCTGTTTCCTACAGATATGGACGGAGGAAACCTTGAAAAGTGAAGTTGGCTTTCTACAGAGAAGCCTTCAAGATAAACACGTCCACATGTCTACTTCCCTTGAAGGGTCTGTGTGTGTGTGAAGAGTGCATGTGTGGTTGTACTGTGCGAGTGTGTGTGCATGTGTGTGCACATGTACACCAATTGCATTTATGTGCACGTGTGAGTGTGTGCATGTGTGTGTACATGTAAGTGCATTGTGTGGGTGTGTGCATATGTATGTGGGTGTGGGAGTGCATGTGTGGGTGTGGGAGTGCATGTGTGGGTGTGGGAGTGCATGTGGGAGTGTGTATGAGTGTATGTGTGAGTAGTAGAGTAGACACGGAGCATCTGTGTGGTGTATGTTTGGCATAACAGGGTGTTCACATGGAGTTTTGTGCTCTTACTCTGCCAGCATGTTGCTGCATTGCCGCAAGTATGCAGAGTACGATCCCATGCTGACACCACCCCCAGCCAGCAACCCCTGGGTAACAGGGGACATCTTGGCTTGGACCATGGAGAAATCCCTGTAAGGCTGGCTGGATAGTGTGTGTGTGCGGGTGTGGGTGTGGGTATGTGGTGGGTGTGGGTGTGTTGACATACTTCATTGTATTCATGCAAAGATCACTATGAACATGTGTACACATGCACACACAGTCGCACACATACACACACACAACACACACACACAGCAGACAAATGTACAGACATGCACACACACACCTGGAAGTAAATATAGACTGATTCTCACACACACAAACACACACATGCACACACACAAACACTCATTACATACAGCAGACGTACTTACAGACATGTGCACAACCTAGACGTAAATACAGACTGATTCTCATACGACACACACACAAACACACACACACACACACACACACACACACACTCATTACATACTGCACACACACTCACACATAGGTGCGCACAACAAAGCACACAATTATTTTGTACATGCACACACTCACAATCTATGGCTGTGTGTGTACATGTGCACGACATGCACACCTTATGGCTGTACACTCACACCCTATGGCTGTACACTCACACCCTATGGCTGTACACTCACACCCTATGGCTGTACACTCGCACCCTATGGCTGTACACTCGCACCCTATGGCTGTACACTCGCACCCTATGGCTGTACACTCGCACCCTATGGCTGTACACTCACACCCTATGGCTGTACACTCACACCCTATGGCTGTACACTCGCACCCTATGGCTGTACACTCGCACCCTATGGCTGTACACTCGCACCCTATGGCTGTACACTCGCACCCTATGGCTGTACACTCACACCCTATGGCTGTACACTCACACCCTATGGCTGTGAGGCTCATTTCACGCACCAATGGGCGGGGTTTCTTTCATGCCTCCAAAGGGTTGAGAATCCCTCAGAACAGCAGGTCCGCAAGTGGGGCTGTTCCCTGTTGGACCTTCTCAATGATGTCACTGGACGCTACAGATTCGAGGTGTTCTGCAAGAAGACGTTCTGCATAGAGAATGTCCGATTTTGGCAGGCCTGTCGCGACCTCAAGACCCTCCCTCTCGTCGCTGTCAACGGATCTGTTAAGCTTATTTATGAGTAGGTTACAAGTGTATTGGCCCCACCCATATAATGAACCTTCCATTGTCTGTTGTGCGCAGTGAGTTTTTGGAGAGAGGAGCAAGCAGTGAGGTGAATGTGGGAGCGTCTGTGGCCTCTGATATTGCACACGACCTGGCCACTCCGTCACGCTTCTCCTTCCAGTCAGCCCAAGAGCAGATCTTCTCTCTCATGCAGAATGATATTTACCCTCGCTTCCTTAAGTCTAGTGACTACACTGAGCTGTTGTCCGGAGCTAAGAAGGCAGGGGGAGGAGGGGGATGGTAAGGAGGGGAGGAGGAGGAGGAGGGGGAGGGGGAGGATGATAAGGAAGGGGAGGAGGAGGATGATAAGGAAGGGGGAGGAGGATGATAAGGAAGGGGAGGAGGATGATAAGGAAGGGGAGGAGGATGATAAGGAAGGGGGAGGAGGATGATAAGGAAGTGGGAGGAGGGGGAAGGATGGTATTTGATTATATTTGGGTCCCTGGCAGGTTGTTTGGGCGTTTAATTCCAAGTGGCAGACGTCCAGGTCAGCAGTACAGAGCTTCAATGTACCATCCTGTGGGCATTGTCAGCCCTTGCAACCCTGACAGATACACAAGAAGACAGGTACTTCACCTGTGCCACCACCGCGTGTATTGGGAGTGTGGTAATGGTGTGTATGTGTGTGTGTGTGTGTATGTGTGTATGTGTGTGTATGTGTGTGTGTATGTGTGTGTGTATGTGTGTGTGTGTGTATGTGTGTATGTGTGTGTATTGCAGCTAAGCATTGGCCAGAAGATCAATAATGAACAAAGTGCGTCCTTGGATGACATTTACTTGGTTGTTGGAGAAGGAGGGGGAGGAGGAAGAAGAGGAGGAGGTGGTGATGAAGTTGATGGTGGTGGAAATGGCAGAAAAAGTAGTGGTGAAGCTGCCATTAAGACGAGGATGACCGTGGGGGGAACCAGAAGACGTACCTCTCAGCCCAATACCTCGCCCATAGTGGTGAAGCAAGGAGGGCCCATGTTGGATCACCTACTTGAATTCGATTCGTCCCCCACGGCTCTGAACCTCAAACCCCTTGCAGTGCTGGGCACTTCCTGCAGTGCAGAAGGCATTGCCCAACTGGTTGAAGGAGATGATGGGTGAGTGAGTGGTTATCTTGTGTTTGTTCCTTCCTCGCAACAACCAAACTGAACGTGTGATCAATATTTTAGGAGAAATCCTTTTCCTGATGCTGACACACTGGGGTTGGGATTTCAGAGCAACACTTTAGGAAAGAAGTCAAAGAGGGTGCGGTCTAAGTCAGTGGAACATCCTACCAATCCACGCAGGCCAAGTGCTGACAATATAGACCCAGATGCACAGAATCCAGCTTTTTAATGTGTGTGTGTGTGTTTGTGCATTTCTGTATGTTATATGTTCGCACAATGTGTGTGTGTGTGTGTGTGTGTGTGTGTATCCTCTCGTTGACCCAAAAATTCATGATTATGATGATACTGATGTGATGTGAGCAATTGAGTGTCATTAAAATATCACAGTTGCCAGGTGAGAACTGTTGTAACCACCCTTTGAGTCATCATTTAGGCTGTGTGACAAAAGAGAAGGCTTTTGAAACCATTAGTAACGGGAAACAGAAATTGGATTGCCTTTCGTTTCATGAAACTTCGGGTTCGTTTTGGCTTCACGTGCTCGAGTTGGTATGACAACTGGTTGTCATGACCCTAGTTGCAACAAAGTCATGGGTCAAATTAATGTAGTGGTGTTTAAAAGTTGCTGACCTGTGCCTGCAGTTCCTGTTTCTTCATCTCAGCGTAGGTCACCTCCGGGTTGTCAAGAAAGGCCACACAGCGGGTGTGGCCTCTACGAGCCGCCAGATCTCTGAGCCAAAACCACGAAAAGTAATTGTGAGGGAAAGAACCAACCTAGCTTGGCTCACCTAGGTGTCAAGCCATCTGCATCCCTAGGGGACAGGCCTACCAAATGAGTGTGGAATACCACCAAGCAGTCCAGTCGTCCGTTCTCGGCTGAATCGTGCACAGGAGTGGAGCGAAAGTCATCTGCCTCTTGACCCGTGGCCAGCGAGTTTCGCAGCATCCACTCCAGGATGTGTGTGTGACCTAAATCCCATACCACACACCCCAGGCAGAGCACACCGTTGGTAAAAGCAGGAGTGACATGGGTGGTCGTAGTGATGTGGAGGTGATGTGATGGAGATGATAGTGATGGTGGAGGTGATTGTGGTGGTAATGGTGGAGGTGATGGTGGAGGTGATGGTGGTGATGATGGTGGTGGTAATGGTGGAGGTGATGGTGGTGGTGCTCACCTTTGGCTGCTGCAAAGTGGACTGGTGTGGCTCCATCGCATGACCGACACGTGACAGAACATTTGGCCACCCTCACCAGCCACTGAATGAGGGGCAGCTGGCCCATCAGTGCTGCTCCGTGCAATGGAGTCATCCCATCATTCGAGGCTGCAAAGGGATCTGCCCCTGCTCCTTCTACCAGCCACTGCACACAGTCTAAGTGTCCCTCCTGAGCTGCGAAGTAAACTGTGTGCCCAATGGAAAGTGGTGCATTGAATTGGGTGGTGGGGAGAACATTCAGGTGTGTGTGTGTGTGTGTGTGTGTGTGTGTGTGTGTGTGTACATATGTGTGTTGTGAGGACTCACACTGAAGCATGCGTTGCATTTTGCTCACGTGCCATATAAAACAAACGTGTATGTATATTGTCCCTGTACATTTAAACGTAAACTAGTTCTGTGGTCTGTCTTTCTTTATATGCTAGTTGCATGTGCTGCACGTACACCACATCACACGCATGTAGACTCTCTCTACCTCTCTTGCTTCTTACGCTGCACCATAGATATTACAGTACTATATGGTTGCACTGACCAGGTGTTTCTCCTCCATTTGTCCGTTCATTTGGGTCGGCGTTGCCAGTGGTGACGAGGTCTTTCAAGCAGTCTAGGTGTCCCGACGCAGCAGCAAAGTGCAGGGGCGTGGCACCATCTAGGTCTCTCTCGCCGGCACGCGCCTGGGCTTTTAAGAGGCAACGCAGGCAACTCACGTGACCGTAGTAGGCGCAGACGTGAAGGGGCGTGGCACCCTTCTCGTCAGTTGCGTTCACTAGTGCCTGCTCCGTCTTCAACAGCATCCGGAGGACATCCAGGTTACCACTTCGCGCGGAGATGTGGGCCAATGTCACGTTCCTATCTCCTCGCGCATTCATGAGATCAACGAGCACTCGTGCCTGCAGGATTTCGGAGAGGCATGCCCTATGGCCGTTGCTGACGGCAGACACCAGCAGCTGGTCGAGCAAGGTACCACCAGCTTTGCAACGTTCGCACACAGCTTCGAAGTCAGCCGAGGAGCCAGTACTTTCTTGAAGCTCTAGGTACGAGTCGAGTTCTTTTAAAGCATCATCTGCGGCTAGTGGTGCTTTCTGAGCCATTAATCTTATTTCGTTCAACGTCATAATATGTACGTATTTGGTATATAATCATGAGATAGGAGAAGAAGAAAAACATGAAGGGTGCACCCACAACACCGCGCGTTATGATATAATTATATTAACAATAACGTAAAAAGCGTGCGGACGTTTAAGCCATGGCCATGACGAACGGGTGCATATCGGCGATCCACAACCACACTACCAATGGCGAAGACTCGATTATACATCATACGGACAGTCGGCTCCACGTGTTGCCGGGCTTTTGCCCAGCTTCGGCGGGGAGAAGGAGAATGGTTTTGGGATGCGGAAGCAATGTCGTCAATCGTATCTATCGTGTCGGAGGTAATAGCGCTCTAATGTGAATGAACTGTCTTTAAAAAAAAAAATTGCGCTGTTTGTGTCTTTTCAAGTTGTTCCGAGAGCTGGAGAGAGAGGGTACTTGCGAAGGTGAGTGTGTTTTCTGTGCTGCGCGGCTGCATCAAACGGATGATGCTTTATAATATAGCGTGTCAAAGACATATGACAAGTGCCTAATTGGAGGCGTTACACTGAACCATTTAAGCTGGGCGGCTCTGGGAGGCGGTAAGAACTAGAGCCGACGGAACAATACACCATTGTACGCACGAACGAATCGACTTGTGTAGTGGCAACGGGCCTACTCGCCTTCCAAGGAACGGATGAGTGCGGCTTGTTGATTCGCGCCGGCCTTAAAGAGCTGGGCGTGTGGACAGACTTCGTGCAAGGTTGGATAATAATGGTGCACAGCCATGTGACCGACGTGTTAATTGAGACCGACTTCTAGATTAAACCTCTCTCTCCCTCTCTCTACAGTGAACAGTAGCTATTCTACAGCACAGGTCTGTATGAGTTGAGACGTGTTTATTGCATGCGTGACCTCACTGGACCTCAGTGTCTAGTTTTCGTTCAAGATGACGGGGACAAAAGCACTATGCAGGGACCATCCTCAACTGCATTCATCAATGCCCAGGCGGTCAATGAATATTTCGGTAAATGCAGTGTATTACCCATATGTGCCTTGATTCCCTCGACCATTCCAGATGATGTCATTCAACAGCATGCTTCAATGGTAACAACAGATATATCCCAGGTGCCTCTCTCAGGAGTGCTGGCACTCCTCAACTCCGCCAGGTTTGTTTTGTTGTCTTCTTCCACCCCATGTCATCATGGCTCATCTACCCGTCTGCAGGAGGGCAGGTGTTTTGGCTATACTTGACCTGGACATCCCACCTTCAGTAAGAACCACCGACTTGGATATATAGAAGTGTGTGATGGCCACCTACCCTCCCTTCCTGCACATCCCCTTCCCCACACCATCCCAATTCTTTCCCTTTTACTACTTAGTGAATGGTGCCATGTGGATTGCAGTTTAAACCTATTGATCTCTTGTTCTGTAAATTAACCCTCTCAAAGCATTTTGCCCATCTGAGAGGCTTCCTTTAGTGTTTGTCACCTGCTCCTTTCAAGGGTGTTTAACCTTTTCTGTCCCAGGTGGCCGTACAAGAGGCGGAGTTAGGGAGTTGGGAGGAGCTTCTCGAGTGTGTGAGAGGTGCAGATGTGCTGAAGGTATCCAAGGCTTCAGTAGTAGAACTATCACAGCGACTGGGAAACAGAGACGCAGAGTCCAGGTATGGCCGTGGGGAGTGCAATAGCCAGAACTAACACCCACATGATATGCACACCCGCGGGTCCACAATGCACACACACACACACACTCTCTCTCCCTCTCTCCTCCCTCCCTCCTCTCGACCTCCCTTCTCCTTCTCTCCCTCTCTCTGTCCCTCTCTCTCTTTTGGACATCTGCACCAGCTGCTTTGCAGTGCTGGCTAGGTTTTTGGCAAAGGAGTGTGGCTCCAAGTTAGTCTGTATAACCACGGGAGCAGAAGGATGCATACTAGCCACTTCTGAACTGGTAAGTCCTTTTTTAACAGCCATTTTTATCAGTTTTGAGTTTAATGTTCTGCAGCTGGTTGAGGTACCTGCCCATGAAGTACCTGTTGTCGTGGATATCATGGGAGCAGGTGATGCCTTCGTAGGAGGACTCATCTTTGGTATGTTTTTTTTGTGCAATTGTAATTAGTGTGTAGCTATGCAAGTGTTGTATGACCAAAGGTATTCAGAAGACAGGAATTCCTGATACAATCAAGGAACTTAGGTAATGGAAGTAATCGTACATGTGCTCAAAATGAATAACTAAAATGTAGATGCGGCACTGTGCCAAAGGCCATTGTGATATAATACCTCAGAGGGATGGGGGTGAATGTAACGCTAGGGGCGGGTGCCTAATGAACAACAATGAACCACACACCCATTTTCTGTGACCCACCTAGAGAACTTGGTATTACTGCAAATGCATTCAGTGCAGCTTGTGTTTGTTCAGTGGGGACTGTCCCAGTTGGAGACTCCAGGTAAACAGGAAGTGCTGCTGCTGAACCGAATTTGATCATTGTATGCCCTGACAGAGACAGGCTTCAAAGTTTCCTTCCAGACACAGCCCTGGGTATGTGCAACGTAATGCGGAACCTCTTTTATAGGCCTGGTGTGCTCTAATTTTAGGGAGGGTTCCCAGAGGCAGGAATGGAGTGGATGGCTTTGTGTCCTCGCTGGCCAACGACCTCCAAGCTTTGACTCACCTTTTCTCTAAAGTGCGCATAACCAAGGAAGGAGCAGATGAGGTCATTAGCCTGATTGACAGTAGTAGAGGCCACCTATTCACTTCTGGCATAGGTCAGCATACATCATTGAGCTCTTAACATAACTTAATATAACATACACAATGTACACACATGCACACACACGTGCACACACACACATGTACATACGTGCACACACACACATGCACCACACACATGCACACACCATACACATGCACACACACTATACACACACTATACACACATGCACACACACATGCACACATGCACACACACATGCACACACATGCACACACACATGCACACACACTATACACACATGCACACACACCACATACACATGCACACACACCACACACACATGCACACACACATGCACACACACCACACACACATGCACACACACCACACACACATGCACACACACCACATGCACAGGGAAGTCTGGCTCTGTGGCTGAGAGGTTTGCCGCCTCTCTGAGTTCTGTCGAAGTCCCGTCCAGCTATGTGAATGCGTGCCATTGGACCCATGGAGACCTGGGTAAGTAGGACATTTGTCAGGGGCATAAGGAAGGCCTCCTTCTCCTCCCCAAGGCAAGGCACAGAGGGAAAGGGACATTGTGGTGTTCATCTCGCACAGTGGGAGCACACAGGAATGTATCACAGCTGCTAAACATCTCGTAGCCAAGGGTGTTACCACAGTGGGCTTGACAGGGATAAAAGGTAACTGTGCAAGTCTTACTGCATCCCAGATCCCCTTTACATTGCAACCTGTAGACTCTCCTTTGTCCAGGGTCTGTACTCTGTGCATATACTACGACTCTGAATTTCTGAATGAACCATTCGGGTGCATGCCAACGAGCAGCGTAATACTACAGGTGTGGCAGAGGTGTTATGGTCCAGTTAATTAACCACACCATCTCCTCTACCCAATATTAGGAAGCTTTATGCAACGCCATAGTGATTGAGCTGATGCATCTGAGAGAAGTCAACAGGTCAACATTCCTGTCCAACCATCCTGGAGGACATATCGGGACAAGGCACATTTCAAGCTGATGTGATTCATTCTCACTCACCAAACCCTTCAATTATCTTCCAGTATATTTGAAAATGTAAATATATTCCAAGCTGACGTGAATCGTTTTCACCCACCAAACCTTCAATTGTATTTGAAAATGTAAATAACCTTTAAAAAAAAAAAGAAGGCAAATACACGACCAACAATATAACAGAACAAAGAGCCAAGAGGAGAAGCAGGTGCCTTGTGTTTTAGAGCACACAGGAAGTGAGACACGTGATGTATTAGGGAAGATCCTTATCTTCCAAGTATCTATACTCAAAAGTAAAGCCTTCCTTCTTGCGTTGACTCCACTTCTCGTAGTCAAAGTAGATGTACGTCCCCTGTGAGAACAAAATATATATAATTAGTAAACTCCATGCAACAACAATAAATTACATCATCAGTCATTGAGTAGGCTTTGATCAAACTCACCATCTCATAGTCGTCCGTGATTGCTTTGGGCTCCTCCAATCTCTGGAACCACATCATGTATTTGGTATGGAACCTCCAAGACAGCTTCTTCAAAGCCTTTGCAGCCATGTACTGCGCCTTTGTACCCTTGGGGGAGGGGGGATCAACCACTTGCACATATGCTCCCACACAAAATAGGACACACATGTGAGTGTGCGTGTGTTACAGCAGGGGTGGATATAATGGTCGGGCACCAGACAAAAACCCGAGCCAGTGTCAGTTCATTCTTACTATTGTCAAACAAAAGTACTGACTGCTCTTAATGAAAGCCTCTTATCTAGAGCGGGGTCCCTTAGCCTCTTATCTAGAGCGGGGTCCCTTAGCCTCTTATCTAGAGCGGTGGTCCCTTAGCCTCTTATCTAGAGCGGTGGTCCCTTAGCCTCTTATCTAGAGCGGTGGTCCCTTAGCCTCTTCAGTGGTCCCTTAGCCTCTTATCTAGAGCAGTGGTCCCTTAGCCTCTTCAGTGGTCCCTTAGCCTCTTATCTAGAGCAGTGGTCCCTTAGCCTTTTATCTAGAGCAGTGGTCCCTTAGCCTTTTATCTAGAGCGGTGGTCCCTTAGCCTCTTATCTAGAGCGGTGGTCCCTTAGCCTCTTATCTAGAGCAGTGGTCCCTTAGCCTCTTATCTAGAGCGGTGGTCCCTTAGCCTCTTATCTAGAGCGGTGGTCCCTTAGCCTCTTATCTAGAGCAGTGGTCCCTTAGCCTCTTCAGTGGTCCCTTAGCCTCTTATCTAGAGCAGTGGTCCCTTAGCCTTTATCTAGAGCAGTGGTCCCTTAGCCTTTATCTAGAGCGGTGGTTTTTAGCCTCTTATCTAGAGCGGTGGTCCCTTAGCCTCTTATCTAGAGCAGTGGTCCCTTAGCCTCTTATCTAGAGCAGTGGTCCCTTAGCCTCTTATCTAGAGCAGTGGTCCCTTAGCCTCTTATCTAGAGCGGTGGTCCCTTAGCCTCTTATCTAGAGCGGTGGTGCTGATCTGTATGCATTCAAAGCAACGCATCTTGTCAGTTTCGGTCAACGCATCTTGTCAGTTTCGGTCGTTGAGTGTAGCAGAGTACACATTGTTTAGGTCTGGGTGCACTTTTAGACCATTTGGCACCAACAGAGACCACAGTAGATATCATGCTCTCAATTGGCTTGGTTCTTGCAGAAACCTGCAGAAAACCAGCTGTGCCTCATATCCAGGCTAAGTATTTTTGGGTCAATTGATTGTGTTGGATGGGCATTGGTGGATGGGCATTCCAACACGTCATGGCTTCGTTGAAGCACCAGAAACCAGATCAGGGCCGAGTGAAGGTAAAAAACATTGGTCCGGTTCTAGGTCTACAGTATATCATGTGGGTGTTTCTCTTTCATGTCTAAAAATAGCATTCATGGCTACACTATTGCCTCAGCTTGAACCAGCTGCAGTAGCGGTCTCCAGCCCTAAGTGTGTGACCAGCGTGAACTGAAACAAACAGTACTAAATTGTGCCTGTGCCCGAACTAGAGATTGTCCAGAAAAGGTTGAGCATCATGTCGAGAGACCACGCCAACCACCTCATCAAGAAGAATGACAACAATGTTGGTGTACTATGCAACTTTCATGCGAGCGAGTATCATAGGCCTGGGAACGAGGCACAGAGACCCTCCTGTGGTGCCTGGGAATGAGGCACAGAGACCCTCCTGTGGTGCCTGGGAATGAGGCACAGAGACCCTCCTGTGGTGCCTGGGAATGAGGCACAACCCTCCTGTGGTGCTTGTTTGGTTGTTGACCATGCTTGCACAAAAGGATAGTGTCAGAATTTGTACCAACTCTATCAATTTGATCAAGGTGAGAATATACATACCATTTTTGAGCCAGTAATAGCATCTCATGTAGAGAGTTGGACTGTATAGAAAATACCTATCACCATTTGTGAAGTTCATTATGGCAAGAAAAGGTTCGAAAAGGTAGGCATCATTCACGTGCTGAAAGTGGCAACCAAATCCTAATTTGGTCTGACATTGTATCAGGCCATTTCTATAGTGTTATATCCACCCCTGTCAGTTTATGCGGTGTGTGTGTATGTGTGTGTGTGTGTCAGTGTGTGCATGTGAGTTGGTCTTCTTACTTCCATATAGTAGAAGATAAAGAAAAGCGACTCCAAGGACAGCCGTTGGTAAAACTCAAAGGTGTCAAAGTGTGGAGGAGGGTGTTGGTGGTGACATGCGGCTGTAGTACATGGAGTTCTCTGGATGTATGGTCTGCAAGAAAGCAGATTAGGTAGTAAGGAAGGAGGGAGAGGGGGAGGGAGAGGGAGAGCGAGAGAGAGGGAGGAATGAGGGAGAGGGAGGGAATCAGGTGACTGCCACCCACCTCACTCGCTCAGAGTCTGACAGTTGAGGAAGATGCTTGCTGGCTGCCTCGAGCATCTTCAGCTGATACAGCTTCTCCTGGGAAAGCTGGACTGGCCCCAAGGGGGTCACGCCGAGGAGGGGTTGCAGCTGGGTGTCCATCTGGGAGGTGACTGCCCCGCCCTCTCCCCTCATCACAGATGTACCCATGGAGGCATCAAGTATTGCTGCAAATGAGTAACCATGGAAATGTGATAGTGGTCACCTGATGGGTCTAGTAAAGTGTTGCATCAGAAGACAACTAGCTACCTTCACAACCAAAGGCACCTGCTGTGCAGTTAAGAGCACTAATGGTTTGTTGCACACACCTATCCTTAACTGCTGGTAGACCAACAGTGATACAATGAAGAGGCTATAAATAATCTCCACTCTGCTATTAATAGAACACACTCTCCCCCACCCCCAACATACATGCAACTGTTGCCAAGGTTATCAATCATCACTGCACCCCCCACATCCCTTAAGCAGGCCTACTTCGGGCGTCCATGGAGTTGTAGGACTTGGTGCTGCTGGTTGTGCTGCTGTTATCATCCTGCTGGAGCGCAGAGGAAGAAGCTACCACCTGGGCTGCCATGGACTTGAGTGTGGTGAGAGAGTGGACAGAATCATCACTGGAGGTTTGGGCTGAGGGCTGTAAACAGAAAATGCAGGCAATAGGTGAGACAGCAATCATCACAAGTCTTCTCTCCTGATTAAGCTAGAGGGGTTTGGCCAAGGGTATGTGCACAATGTTAGGACTCAGGACATCCACACATGCTAGAGCCGACCAACTCCTGACCCAGCTGGCTGGTCCCACATGCTAGAGCTGACCAACTCCTGACCCAGCTGGCTGGCCCCACATGCTAGAGCCGACCAACTCCTGACCCAGCTGGCTGGTCCCACATGCTAGAGCTGACCAACTCCTGACCCAGCTGGCTGGCCCCACATGCTAGAGCCGACCAACTCCTGACCCAGCTGGCTGGTCCCACATGCTAGAGCCGACCAACTCCTGACCCAGCTGGCTGGCCCCACATGCTAGAGCTGAACAACTCCTGATCCAGCTGGCTGGTCCCACATGCTAGAGCTGACCAACTCCCGACCCAGCTGGCTGGCCCACATGCTAGAGCCGACCAACTCCTGATCCAGCTGGCTGGTCCCACATGCTAGAGCTGAACAACTCCCGACCCAGCTGGCTGGTCCCACATGCTAGAGCTGACCAACTCCCGACCCAGCTGGCTGGTCCCACATGCTAGAGCCGACCAACTCCTGACCCAGCTGGCTGGTCCCACATGCTAGAGCTGACCAACTGCTGACCCACACATACAGCCCATGCTAGACCTGACCAAAAAAATAATTAAAGTTTGTCATAAAGTTCATCTGTTATGATGACATAATCATGACTGTGTTATGATGACATCATCATGACTGTGCTCGGTGTTATGATGACATCATCATGACTGTGATCGGTGTTTTTGCAAGTTTCATGGTGGATTTTGAAACAACTACCAAAGTCTTTGGCACCAGTTGTGTGGCCATGTGAGGTGTGTCCATACATTTTACCCCCATTCATACAACTAGCACATCTGCTACCCCAATAGATGCCCACCCACGACACTCACAATCATGGAGCCCCCCCCAGACAGCATCATGGAGATGGGGAGTGTCAGTCCTGAGCGAGGAGGTGCAGGAGCCTGGGAGCCCAGGGCAGGGGAGAGCGACGGGGAATATGACGATTGGGCAGACATGGTCGTCATGGGAACAGGAGGAGATGCTTGGGAAGGGTTGCTGCCAGGCGCAGGAAAACCTATCGATTGAGAGAGAAGCCCGATTCAAGAGTGTCCGTAACCCACCCCATCTGGGCCCATATACCTGGGAGTGCTGCCACTGATGTTGCCACGGAAACAGCAAACGGTGATGCCATGAGGGAGGAGGCCAAGGAGTACGTGGTGACAGAAGTGGCTTGGGGCAGGGTCAGTGGGGGAAGGGAGGGTGTGGTCACTGAGGACCATATAGACATCACTGGACCAGGCAGCTGAACAGCTGATGAGGCAGCTGCCTCCAAAGCAGCTGGCCTTCCTCCTCCCGATGACTGTATGGGGGGGAGGGGAAGCGAAGAAGGAGGAAGTGGATAAGATGGGCCTGGAGCTGAGGGAGCTGGTGGAAAGGATTGGTCGCTGGGGACAGGAGACATGGTGGTTTGTACAGAGGGGGATCCGTGACGTGTGTCCACACTCAGTTCAGAACCTAAATGAACCAGAATTCGATTAGTAAATCTGACTGGTTATTAACCAATTGCCCAGATACTTCACAACTTGCACAGTACTTTGCGTCATGGTTCTGTAGATCTCAACTAAATATTCAAAAAACAAAAAACAAAACAACAAAACCTTTTTTTCTTCTCTCACACAAACACATGCTGTTACCCCATTGTAATGTTCAACCCACAGCTGCTACCACCATTGTAATGTTCAACACACAGCTGCTACCACTATCAATTCCCTATGCTCAATTATAGGTAATTTTACGAATCAACATTAATGACAAACACACACACACACACACACACACACACACACACACACACACACACACACACACACACACACACACAGGTAGCGTATATGGTACAATTTTTCCTCCCAGTCTTGTTACCAAATTGCCCCCCCTCCTCTCCTGGCTACAACCAATCACCTTGCGAAGGAGGAGGGGCCGGTGCTTGCGACGTGACAGCCAGTTGCTGGTGAGGAGGTTGTGACAACGAAGGTGGAGGAGGCAGAGGTGAGGGAACAGCAGGAACCTGGGACGATCCAGCAGGGGGGCCCATCCCTTGCTGCACAGCAGAGGGAGACTCCTGGGAGGGAGGACCTCCGTTCGAGATGATGGAGGAGTTGCTACTGGAGCGACTCAGCTGGGAGTTGATGGCTGAGGGTTTAGCTTGCTGTTGTGTTGGTGGGGCAGAGGAGGAGGAGGGGGCAGCTTGGGGTTGAGAGGGGGGCTGCGATACAGTGGGGGTGGAGGCAGAACTGATCATGGGGCCACTGCTGCTGGGGGTGGGGGGAGGGGGAGTGGCCAGTGGCACTCCAGTTGCAGCAGGTGTTGGGGGTTGGGTCACCTATGGACAGGACAGTGCAGCAGGTGGGTTAAGGGGAAGAGGGAGGGAGAGAGAAAGAAGGGAGGGGAGACAAGGGAGGCAAGGAGTGAGAGGTGGGAGATGGGTCATTGGTGTGAAGGAGGGACATGTGATGACACAAGGGGGATTGAAAATAGAGTCATAAAGACCCACAGAATAGCTACAAAGATTGGTAGATTTGAATCAAATCAAAAAAGCAAAAGACACAATGGGAAAGAAAGTGTGGACCTGCGAAGACACTACTCTATGTTTAGAGAGGGAAGAAAAGTGTGGACCTGCGAAGACACTACTCTATGTTTAGAGAGGGAAGAAAAGTGTGGACCTGCGAAGACACTACTCTATGTTTAGAGAGGGAAGAAAAGTGTGGACCTGAGAAGACACTGCTCTATGTTTAGAGAGGGAAGAAAAGTGTGGACCTGCGAAGACACTACTCTGTGTTTAGAGAGGGAAGAAAAGTGTGGACCTGTGAAGACACAACTTTATGTTTAGAGAGGAAAGAAAAGTGTGGACCTGCGAAGACACTACTCTATGTTTAGAGAGGGAAGAAAAGTGTGGACCTGCGAAGACACTACTCTATGTTTAGAGAGGAAAGAAAAGTGTGGACCTGCGAAGACACTACTCTGTGTTTAGAGAGGGAAGAAAAAGTGTGGACCTGCGAAGACACTACTCTGTGTTTAGAGAGGGAAGAAAAAGTGTGGACCTGCGAAGACACAACTCAAAGGTAAGAAATTACCAGTACAAGGTTTGTTGCTTTCTGGTGCATTAAGTGAGTGATGGGTGACAAAGTGGCAAAGGGGGAGAGTGGGCGGGGTCTAGATGCAGCACAATCTCCAAAGGAGTGTGTGTGTGTGGTGTGGGAGAGGGAGGCTTACTGGTGGTAAGGAAGGTGTGATAGGGTGTGGGAGAGGGAGCTTCACTGGTGGTAAGGAAGGTGTGTGATAGGTGTGGTGTGGTGTGGGAGAGGGAGGCTTACTGGTGGTGAGGAAGGTGTGTGATAGGGTGTGTGTGGTGTGGTGTGGGAGAGGGAGGCTTACTGGTGGTAAGGAAGGCGCTGCTGTGACAGTAGGAGACACATGAGGAGGAGGTGCAATCACAGGGACAGCTGGCTGAACAACAGTGGGTTGACCACCAGCTGCCACGGCGTAGGCAGGCCCACCCAGAGGCACCACAGGCTTAGTCACTGGAGTGGGGACCTTCTGTGGTGGGCCTCCATTGGAACTGGAAATACAATGCAAAACCACAGCCATTGCAACACAGGCCTAAGGATTCCACCCTCCACAACATACCCTCCTCCATTTGACTTGCTGCCAACAGAGTTGCTGCGAACAGCAGCTGGTGCCACGGCCGAATTTAACTTGGCATTGCCACTCTTTGAAGGGGTAGGAATGGTGATGGAGGGAGTGGGGATGACAGGGGGTGTGGTTTTGGGGCCAGGGCCAGGTTTCCTTGGAGACGGAGCCTGCGTCTGGTTCAGAGACTGGCTAGAAGTGGCCTGGGCTTGTGGTGTCAGTGCCTGAGGTGAAACCATGGCTGGCAGCTGGCTTGGTGTTACAGCTGTGCTTTGCACCTGTGCCTGCGATGGTGTTGGCAACAATGGTGGCAGCTGCAGAGAGGGGTAAGTAGATTAGGGAACACCAAAACAAGTGATGATAATGGTTCAGTAGCCCACAAAATACACATTCCCAGCAAACTGCAATCATTAAGTACTAAAACCTGTCTAGCTTCTTCTTGCTCATTCACTAGCAAGACAACTCATTGCACTAAATAGGTATTTCTTAAACCGTGTGACTTTTTCATTAGACAGGAAAGACAAAGGCAGCACTTATTCCATGGACATCTTTGCATGGTGTGTACATTAATGAGTTAGACATTGGAAGGGGCGGGCCATCTCACCTCCTCAGTAGAGGTACTAAGATTCTTTGATCTTCTTCTGTCCTCAAAGGGCTCCTGCAGATGAATGGGAAGTGAAGAGGCGCAATAACTGTCGCCTGGACCCACTAGTGCCAGCATCTGCCCTCCAATCTAGCACCTGCCCTCCAATGTACCAGCACCTGCCCTCCAATGTACCAGAACCTGCCCTCCAATATACCAGCACCTGTTCTCCAATGTACCAGCACCTGCCCTCCAATCTAGCACCTGCCCTCCAATCTAGCACCTGCCCTCCAATCTAGCACCTGCCCTCCAATGTACCAGCACCTGCCCTCCAATGTACCAGCACCTGCACTCCCAACCTGCCAGCACCTGCAACCTAATCTTGCCATTATACACACACCTGTGTAGCAGATTTGGAGTTCATAGGTTTGGGAGAGAGCGGTGGTTGTGAGGCACCTGGAGAGCTGGAGATGCTGCTGTCCTCATCACCACCACCTATGTGTGAGGAGAATACACTCACCCCTCCCCAGACTCACTCCATGCCACACCCACCAGGGATGCCTTCCTCAAGGTCAAGATCTTCGTACATCATTTCATTCTCTGCAAACTCAGGGTCCTATGGTGACACACAATAAGGCGCATCTTGAGCACCACTCTCAAAGGAACAACACAAGACTGATCACATGACATCATCTGACCAACAGACACAATAAAAATTCGTCCAGGGCAACCACAAACCAACCATCAAAGATCTCTGTACCCTTCAGTGGTCAATGACACCATCTCAAACAAGCCCCCACATTAACTAACCTTCACTAACCTGATTGGAATCAACATAATAGCTGATGTCATCTTGTATGTTCTTGACTGGTTCAGGGTCCAGTGTGCAGTTGTCCATCATTCGCATTATAGTCTTCAAAATGGCCCAACAAGTGGTGACACCTGCTCAAAATGATAACATGTACCCAGCCCTTACCTCCAGCTTCTGTATGTGGAACTTGTGCCTCTCCACCCATTTCTGTAGTTCTCCTAATCTGTCCACCTTCTGCATGAGCAGAGAGCATGGGTCGCAATAAGTTCAGCTGCTATCTGAGACAGAAACTACTTACCCCCCCCCCCCCCACCCACACACACAAATTGGGGTGGGAGCTCACTGTCTTACAGGGTTAAGTTTGGCCACCTTTAAATCATGTGTGCCTGTGGTGTGCCTCCCCCCGTTCCATAGAGCCTACGTATAACCCAGCCATTTCCCACACTACCCTCCTAACAACTGACATCTCTATCTGGTTTCTTCTTCTTCGTGGCTGCCTGCACTGACTCTATTTCACTTTCAAAATGGTCAATTTGGACTTGCAACTTGTCTATGCACTCTGTAATCCAACCCCGAAGTTCTTCCTTCTCTTTTTGCATAGGGTCAACCTTAGCAGACTGACCCAGACCTGCAATACAGCAGCAAATGAAAGGTTTAGGACAGTGTGTATGGTTTGATAAGAGAGTGCAGTATACCACTGGTACTAACCTTCTTTGGAATACGCCTTTGTTTTTGTTTCGCGCTCGACAACTTTAAATCTTTCCATTTGCTGTGCAAAAGAGAAAGAGGGCAAAGTTTATGGTGCGCTCCTATAAGGATATAATACACAAAAAAAAAAAATCTTCGGAACCGTGGAAAATCTGTTTACACCCATTTTAGTTTCCCTCGTACCTGTTCGATAAGCTTTCGCGCTTCCGTCAGGGGTCTCTTGTCCTTTATTTCGCTCGACGTCAGCCATGTTTTGATTTGATCTCGTAGCCGCTGGAAGATTTGAATTAATTATGACGGTTTTTCCTATTCAACCTAGCCACCTGTAGCTTCTTAATCTCCTTCTTCAAGTCCGCCTCGTATTTTTCCTTCTGATTCGCATTCGCTGCGCTGTGAACCTACGCGCCAGAAACCTCAGTACCACACCCACAGATCTTCGGAACGCACCTTCTGCCATATATCCTCGAACTGTTCCACACCTTCTTGCACTTTCTTTAAACATCTTTCGATCTCTCCTAAAACCACAAAAACCGAAGCTAATAGTCTTCAAGGCGCTGCGAATACGATTTTGTTGCTTTGTCAACAAGCGGACGCTACCTTGTAACTTTCTTTTATCTGCCATGCTTTCGTATCAAAGCTTGGGTAGGTTTCTGCATTGACAAGCCTTTGATAGTATGCTTTTAACAACTTGATTTTTTGGAACTACATGCGGAGCCCGGGCTGTCACGTGATCTCATGTGAGGCGTTGCTCGAAGCGGGTCTTTTCGTAACACCTGCATGGAGGATACCCGAATAAGTTCCTCGCGCCCTCCGACAGCGAATAAGGTACGCGCTAGCAGTAGATGAACCACTATGCATTTTTAACACACACGTAGGTCAAGGTATGTAATGATAAGCGGGCCGTGCGCCCGCAACCACCCCACACCAAAACGCTTCAGTAAGCATAATGCACGACGTGTTGTGTTGTGCATCATTACGAAGAGCCCCTTAGTTCGAGCAGCGCGAGTGACCTTATTGTCAGCGCTACGTCTACTCTCATAAACCCTCGTCAAGGGTCTGGCACTTCGTTATGGAGGAGCAACGTGAGTGCTGCATGGCTCACCTAGGTCTCTACGAGATGTCTAATTCGCATGCATAATAACAGAGCGCGCAGGACATTCACACCTCTATTTCCATGGCAACCCGACCACTTACTGTCCATCATGGCGGCAATTTAGTCCCATGGCAACATAAACATACGGATAAGAAGAGGGACGTATTACCGGCCCACAAAGCTAAGGATGGTATCCAAGTTCTAAGCAATTACAAAACTTCAGGAGTTGAAAGGAATGTAAACAAACATGTTGAACCCCAATCTGAGAAAGCTGTGGAGAAAGTCCATGAGGAGAACACAGAGAAAGATCATGAAGAAGTGTCATTAGATGTCGATCAACTGTTGAAAGGGTTAGACCTAATGGCAGAGTTCCATGAAGCAGAACCTTCAACCATAAGGAGCGGTGTAGGGGTTATTGTTGCAGAACAACCTCTTGTAGCCAGAGGACCTGGCAACACAGGAACAATGCCTGTACCCCCTACGTCCCCTCCATTGGTCTCTCATGCACCCATGTCTGAACCTCCGTCTCTGTCAATGTTCTCCCAGCCGGCCACATCTTGCAATTCAGTTAGCGAGGAGTGTTCTGCCTACTCTGAAGACTCTCGGTGTGCTGCTGCAGCTGTCCAAATCCAGAGGTGGTATCGCTCTGTTAGGAAGCTGTGTCACCAGTCCCAGGTGCTGAGCCTGCTGCAGGAGAAGAAAGCTTACATGGCTGAAAGGAGCATGCAGGGAGACGCTCTGAAGGTATGGGAAATGGGAACAGAGGCTTCAATGGCTAGCAGCATGTGGGGAGTTGGTCTGGAGGTATGGGAAATGGGAACAGAGGCTTCAATGGCTAGCAGCATGTGGGGAGTTGGTCTGGAGGTATGGGAAATGGGAACAGAGGCTTCAATGGCTAGCAGCATGTGGGGAGTTGGTCTGGAGGTATGGGAATGTGTGCTTTAGGATCCAATAGCAATGGCTAGGATATGGCTTAGAGTGATGTGGTTCTAATGATGCACTTGTGTGGATAACAGGATACATCACAGTACTCTTTCCCCTCAACTGCCATATCTACTATCCCCTGAAGCCCCATTGGATTCGTCTGACTAATCACAAGGGAATTGAGGGGTTAATTTGTTAGAATGAAGGGTGTTGTGATGTTGAAAGGCCCTAGAGGGAAGAATTGTGAGCTGGTGGGAGTGCTATTGTGTTGATGAGATGATTTGTAAGGGGTTATTGGGGAACTGTGAATGTTAAATATGTGATGTGTGGAGAAGTGTTTACAAGTGTTGGTGGGTACCTGTAAGGGTCATTGTGTTTGATGGGTCAATGATGCTTTCATAGGATTTGTCCCAAAAGGACAGTGAGGGGGAGCGTCAGAAGAGAAGGGCTGTAAAGATGCAGGCAGCAAGGAAGGCAGCCATAGAGAGCCTGCAGCAGAAGAGGGAGCAGAAGCGACTGGAAGCTGAGAGGATAGCCCAAGAGGAAATTGTGAGCTCTGGTGCTGATTTCCTATAGGCTGAGAAGTCATAACCTCTGTGTGTGTGTATGTGTGTGTGTGTGTGTGTGTGTGTGTGTGTGTGTTGGTGTGTGTGTGTGTATGTGTGTTGGTGTGTGTGCATGGGTATGTGTGCTTGTGGCTGTGTGTGTGCTTGTGTGTGTGCATTGGATGCTTATTCAGGCATTGCTACATGAAAGTGGAAAGATCAAGAAACACAAGCGAACAACAAGATCACGGAAGTCAAAGTCTCCTGCTGCTATGAAGGGACAGCAAAGTGATGATGTCTGTGCCACCACTATTGCCCCTCAAGAAAGCATCAAAGCCAGCCACCTTGTCAAGCAGCCATCTGAGGTGTCTGTTGTTCATGAGGTGTGTGCTACACGAAATGATGTAACAGTACTGGTCTGGTCTTGTGGAGCACAGTTCTGAAACACTTAAGTTGTGCATTGGCATGTTCAGGCACCACTATTCCTGTATGTGTGTATGTGGTGTGTGTATGTGGTGTGTATGTGGTGTGTATGTGGTGTGTGTGTGGTGTGTATGATGTGTGTGTGTAATTGTGTGTGTGTGTGTGTGTGTGTGTGTGTGTGTGTGTGTGCGTGCGTGCGTGTGTGCGTGCGTGTGCGCGAGTATGTACCGAATGGAGACACTGTGGTAATGTAAGCACAACTTTAAACCTGAACCCAGTCTCTGTCTGTTTGTACTGTACTCATTGCCCTTACTGTCCTCCTCTGCCTTCCATTGTCCTTAAGTACTCTCCTCCTCTGCCTTCCATTGTCCTTAAGTACTCTCCTCCTCTGCCTTCCATTGTCCTTAAGTACTCTCCTCCTCTGCCTTCCATTGCCCTTACTCCCTTACTCTCCTCCTCTACCTTCCATTGCCCTTACTCTCCTCCTCTGCCTTCCATTGCCCTTACTCTCCTCCTCTGCCTTCCATTGCCCTTACTCTCCTCCTCTGCCTTCCATTGCCCTTACTCTCCTCCTCTGCCTTCCATTGCCCTTACTCTCCTCCTCTGCCTTCCATTGCCATCATCAGGTAGTGGACTCCAGGAGAGCTGAACAAACATCACCCTTACTCTCAGTCCCATTGCCACTTGCATCAAAAGGACCAACAGATCACTCTCCTGACAGCCACCCAAAGTCCACGTTCAAAGATGTGTTGGCAGCCCTCCAGCTGCTGGAAGAGGAGCCATCACCACTCCAACCCCTCCACTCAACCTACCTGCCAACCGGGACTGGGGAAGGTTTTGGGCCGCCTCCCACATCCCTGGACCCGGGAAGGCTCCAGAACATACTGGCTTACTTAGATGAGATGGAGAAAGAAGATGAGCATCTGAAGGATCAGCTTACCTCATCTCACCAGGAGGCAAAGCTACAGGGCATACCACAGGATATACATTCACTGAGGTTAGCATTGGAAGGAGGGGGGGGTCATCCCATGGTATTGTGTATGGATCACACATCCTGCCCCTTCTGTCCCACCCCCTATCAGGCCTCCCCCTCTGGTCACTTCCCACTCAATGCCCATCCACACCCACTTCTTAGGCACCCGATCCCAGACAACTAGTTCATGACTCATGTAGATGAGATGTCCTTGTAGTACACACATGTAGATGAGATGTGGTGCCCATCCTTGCAGTACACACATGTAGATGAGATGTGGTGCCCATCCTTGCAGTACACACATGTAGATGAGATATAGTGCCCATCTTTGTAGTACACACATGTAGACTTGCGGTACACACATGTAGATGAGATGTGGTGCCCATCCTTGCAGTACACACATGTAGATGAGATGGGGTGCCCATCCTTGCGGTACACACATGTAGATGAGATGGGGTGCCCATCCTTGCAGTACACACATGTAGATGAGATGGGGTGCCCATCCTTGCAGTACACACATGTAGATGAGATGGGGTGCCCATCCTTGCGGTACACACATGTAGATGAGATGGGGTGCCCATCCTTGCAGTACACACATGTAGATGAGATGGGGTGCCCATCCTTGCAGTACACACATGTAGATGAGATGTGGTGCCCATCCTTGTAGTACACACATGTAGATGAGATGGGGTGCCCATCCTTGCGGTACACACATGTAGATGAGATGGGGTGCCCATCCTTGCAGTACACACATGTAGATGAGATGGGGTGCCCATCCTTGCAGTACACACATGTAGATGAGATGGGGTGCCCATCCTTGTAGTACACACATGTAGATGAGATGGGGTGCCCATCCTTGCAGTACACACATGTAGATGAGATGTGGTGCCCATCCTTGCAGTACACACATGTAGATGAGATGTGGTGCCCATCCTTGTAGTACACACATGTAGATGAGATGGGGTGCCCATCCTTGCGGTACACACATGTAGATGAGATGGGGTGCCCATCCTTGCAGTACACACATGTAGATGAGATGGGGTGCCCATCCTTGCAGTACACACATGTAGATGAGATGTGGTGCCCATCCTTGTATTACACACATGTAGATGAGATGGGGTGCCCATCCTTGCAGTACACACATGTAGATGAGATGTGGTGCCCATCCTTGCAGTACACACATGTAGATGAGATGGGGTGCCCATCCTTGTAGTACACACATGTAGATGAGATGGGGTGCCCATCCTTGCAGTACACACATGTAGATGAGATGTGGTGCCCATCCTTGCAGTACACACATGTAGATGAGATGTGATGCCCATCCTTGTAGTACACACATGTAGATGAGATGGGGTGCCCATCCTTGCAGTACACACATGTAGATGAGATGGGGTGCCCATCCTTGCAGTACACACATGTAGATGAGATGGGGTGCCCATCCTTGTAGTACACACATGTAGATGAGATGGGGTGCCCATCCTTGCAGTACACACATGTAGATGAGATGGGGTGCCAATCCTTGCAGTACACACATGTAGATGAGATGGGGTGCCCATCCTTGTAGTACACACATGTAGATGAGATGTGGTGCCCATCCTTGCAGTACACACATGTAGATGAGATGGGGTGCGCATCCTTGTAGTACACACATGTAGATGAGATGGGGTGCCCATCCTTGCAGTACACACATGTAGATGAGATGGGGTGCCCATCCTTGCAGTACACACATGTAGATGAGATGGGGTGCCCATCCTTGCAGTACACACATGTAGATGAGATGGGGTGCCCATCCTTGCAGTACACACATGTAGATGAGATGTGGTGCCCATCCTTGTAGTACACACATGTAGATGAGATGTGGTGCCCATCCTTGCAGTACACACATGTAGATGAGATGTGGTGCCCATCCTTGCAGTACACACATGTAGATGAGATGTGGTGCCCATCCTTGTAGTACACACATGTAGATGAGATGGGGTGCCCATCCTTGCGGTACACACATGTAGATGAGATGGGGTGCCCATCCTTGCAGTACACACATGTAGATGAGATGTGGTGCCCATCCTTGCAGTACACACATGTAGATGAGATGGGGTGCCCATCCTTGCAGTACACACATGTAGATGAGATGGGGTGCCCATCCTTGCAGTACACACATGTAGATGAGATGGGGTGCCCATCCTTGTAGTACACACATGTAGATGAGATGGGGTGCCCATCCTTGCAGTACACACATGTAGATGAGATGTGGTGCCCATCCTTGCAGTACACACATGTAGATGAGATGGGGTGCCCATCCTTGTAGTACACACATGTAGATGAGATGTGGTGCCCATCCTTGCAGTACACACATGTAGATGAGATGGGGTGCGCATCCTTGTAGTACACACATGTAGATGAGATGGGGTGCCCATCCTTGCAGTACACACATGTAGATGAGATGTGGTGCCCATCCTTGCGGTACACACATGTAGATGAGATGGGGTGCCCATCCTTGCAGTACACGCATGTAGATGAGATATGGTGCCCATCCTTGCAGTACAAAGGATGTTCTTGCGGAGCAGCTACAAGCAGCCTCGGCAGTAGCCAGTGATGTCACCTCCACCATCCTGACCCAGAGGATGGAGCTAGAGAACAAGAACAAGACAGTAGAGATGCTTCAGAAGGCACTGACACAACAGAGGGAGCTGACCGTCTACCATGCCAAGGAGGTGGAGAAGGAGGGGCAGAGGAGACTGGACCTCCAGAAGCAGGAGTATGAAGCAACCATTCAGAGGCATCAGTGTTTTATTGACCAGGTATGTAGCTCCACTAGGGCGGCCATGTTCCCCCTGCACCTCTCCCTCGCCACAGCTCATTGATGATAAAAAAGTGATAAGTGAGAAATGTGAGAAGTTAGTGGCAGAGCTGAAAGAAATGGACTCCAAATACAAGCAGAAGATTAAGACCATGACGGAAAGGTTACACTTGTTACACATAGGCGCACAATTCTCTCTCCTGTTGTGTCCCTTGTCCCTCCCTCACTCTCACCCTCACTGTATCTCGCTCACACCTCTTTTCTCCAGCCATGCTGCAGAGATTGCTCAACAGAAGCAGGTGGCCTTGGCAGCCGAGAAGCTGCGGCAAGAGAAGTGGCGGACACAGGAGACCAAGCGCATCAAAGAGACCACAGTCAAGAGCCTGGAGCCAGAGATCCAGCGCATCATTGCCAAGGGCAAAGCTGAGATCCAGAAGCTAAAGGCCTTGCATGAGGTGTGAGTTGTCATGTGTCGTGTTGTGTCACATGATCCTACATGTGGTGTGCGCATTACATGATCCTGGACGAGTGCAGGTGCTCTGTGTGAAATGTCACATTGATGCATCGCTTCATATTTCACATGATCTGCATATATGGGGAGAGTCACATGATCCTGCACGTATGATGTGTCACATGATCCTGCACGTATGATGTGTCACATGATCCTGCACGTAAGATGTGTCACATGATCCTGCACGTAAGGTGTGTTACATGATCCTGCACGTAAGATGTGTCACATGATCCTGCACGTATGATGTGTCACATGATCCTGCACGTATGATGTGTCACATGATCCTGCACGTATGATGTGTCACATGATCCTACACGCATGATGCATTGGGGAAGTCACATGATCTGGCACATGGCGTGTTGGTGTATCCAGGCTGAGCTCCTGAAGGCAGATGAACTGGTTGCAAAGCGGTACATTGCTCAGATGGAGGAGCTGAGAGTACAGAGTGCTCACGAGAGAGAGCAGGCGTGTGCCCATGAGAGAGAACTAGCGAGACAGAAGTATGTGACCAGGAGGGTAAAAGGAAAGTAGGCTGGGAGGGGGAAGGAAGAAAAGGGTGTTATACTGATGAAGAAGCATATTCTATTGCACGTAGATATGAGGAGCATATTCTATTGCACGTAGATATGAGGAGCATATTCTATTGCACGTAGATATGAGGAGCATATTCTATTGCACGTAGATATGAGGAGCATATTCTATTGCACGTAGATATGAGGAGCATATTCTATTGCACGTAGATATGAGGAGCATATTCTATTGCACGTAGATATGAGGAGCATATTCTATTGCACGTAGATATGAGGAGCATATTCTATTGCACGTAGATATGAGGAGCATATTCTATTGCACGTAGATATGAGAAGCATATTCTATTGCACGTAGATATGAGGAGCATATTCTATTGCACGTAGATATGAGGAGCATATTCTATTGCACGTAGATATGAGGAGCATATTCTATTGCACGTAGATATGAGGAGCATATTCTATTGCACGTAGATATGAGGAGCATATTCTATTGCACGTAGATGTGAGGAGCATATTCTATTGCACGTAGATATGAGGAGCATATTCTATTGCACGTAGATATGAGGAGCATATTCTATTGCACGTAGATATGAGGAGCATATTCTATTGCACGTAGATATGAGAAGCATATTCTATTGCACGTAGATATGAGGAGCATATTCTATTGCACGTAGATATGAGGAGCATATTCTATTGCACGTAGATATGAGGAGCATATTCTATTGCACGTAGATATGAGGAGCATATTCTATTGCACGTAGATATGAGGAGCATATTCTATTGCACGTAGATATGAGGAGCATATTCTATTGCACGTAGATATGAGGAGCATATTCTATTGCACGTAGATATGAGGAGCATATTCTATTGCACGTAGATATGAGGAGCATATTCTATTGCACGTAGATATGAGGAGCATATTCTATTGCACGTAGATATGAGGAGCATATTCTATTGCACGTAGATATGAGAAGCATATTCTATTGCACGTAGATATGAGGAGCATATTCTATTGCACGTAGATATGAGGAGCATATTCTATTGCACGTAGATATGAGGAGCATATTCTATTGCACGTAGATATGAGGAGCATATTCTATTGCACGTAGATATGAGGAGCATATTCTGTTGCACGTAGATATGAGGAGCATATTCTATTGCACGTAGATATGAGGAGCATATTCTATTGCATGTAGATATGAGGAGCATATTCTATTGCATGTAGATATGAGAAGCTTGCCGAGCAGGAAGAGCTGAACTACCAGCAACAGAGACGACGGCTGTTTGCAGAGATTGAGCAAGAGAAGGAGAGATTAGCACAGCAAGGTCTGCAGGACAGGGCTCAACTGGACACAGAGTTATCGCAAGTGAAGGTTATTTGAGTTCATTATACCTCCTCACTGTATGAACTGGGGGCATTCTATTTGAAAGGAGCAACATGTTCAGCTAGTTAACGATATGAAAGCAAGTCATCAAAAGACCATTGAAGAAGTGCAAAGAAGGCATGTGGTGAGCTCCTTTTGTGGTTGTATGTGTCTCCAATGGTGAGGTCCTTGTGTGGTTGTATGTGTCTCCAATGGTGAGCTCCTTGTGTGATCATATGTGTCTCTATTGGTGAGCTCCTTGTGTGGTCGTATGTCTCCACTGGTGAGCTCCTTGTGTGTGATATGGCCTTGCATAGCTATCTAATGGTGTAACATTCTGATATGTTGGGTGTTTGTAAGATCCAGATGTGTTGCTTACACAGAATCCTAGTGTGATGTACTCAGGGGTGGGGTCATAGTGGGTATTCACAATGAGCTGGATGTTTATTTCTTGACAGAGTGAGATGAAGGAATTGGAAGAAAGACTAAACATTGAGAAGCAAGCATGGGAGGAGAATTACATGAAGAAGCAGGTACTTGTGGTGTGTGTGTGTGTGTGTGCGTGTGTGTGTGTGTGTGTGTGTGTATGTGTGTGTGTGTGTGTTCCAGGGGTTTTGTGTGTCATGGCATCTCCACTTTAGCAAGCAGTCCTGATGGGCAAGGAACGAGAATTGAGAGAGAGGCTGCGGATGGAGAGAGATAAGGAGATTGAAGTGGTCATTACCAGACTGGAACAGGAGACTGCCTCTGTTAAGGAGGAAAGCGAGAAGGCTGCAGAAAGCAAGATTAGGTAGTTACAGTATAAGATGTGCTGTGTGTGTCCACTGTGAGCCCTGCATGTGTTCATAGGAGGATCAGAGAAAAGTATGAAGCTGAGCTAAGAGAGGTGGAGAGGTCAGAAAAGGGTGTTCTGGAGAAGTTTAGTACCATGAAGGTAGATACTGTCACACAACTGGCCAGCCAGTCAGCTGTTGCGCTTGGCTCAAACCTCAGGAGAGACAGGCGGAACTCGAAGGAGAGAGCTCCAGGTTGCGTGCTTTGCTCAGGCAGAAGGAGTACGAGGTGGATCAGGTTAACGCTGTTGTGTCAAGGCTGACCCAGGAGAGGGACAGAGTCACTGAGGTGGTGAGACAGGAGTTTGTGGACAAGCTGGTGGTAATAGAGGAGGAGAACAAACAGCTCAAACATGAGATCAGTGAGCTGAGGGCCAGGCACAAGTTGGAACTGGAACGTGCCTGTAAAGCCAGTGAGAAGGAGCTCACAGCTGTGCATGAAAGGGTTAAACAAGCCCTTGCTAAGAAAGAAGAAAACTTGAAGACCCTGCGAACACAACACGAAGCTGCTCTGAAGCGCGCTGAGCATCTTGAGATGTTGCTTGAAACACAGAGAAGGGAGCTTGTAAAGAAATGATGAAGAGCTGGGGCATGTTTGTATGTGTGTATTTACATGCATGTTTGTGGTATGTACAGTTTGTTAATACGTGTTGCTATGTTCAAAGATGCACTGACTAAAGAACCATGAATAAACATTCTAACAGTTCAGGTCGTATTCCAGCAATCCAAGTGGTAGTGGCATGAGGGTCTGTGTGGTGACAAACTTGAGAAGGTCTGAGTTTCCCTGTAGGTACACACCCATGAATGCCGTCACCACTCCTTGCACAAACAGCCTGTACAGTGGTCGGTCATTAGTGGGGTCTGTCTTGCAGAAGTGTATCTCGTTGCATGCTATGGGGAGGGAGGTGCACGTTGCTATGACCACGATACTGTAATGGGTATTTCACTTACCATCCCAGCCAGGGAACTCATTGAGGATATCGCAGTGACCAAACCCCTTGAAGGGAGGAAGGTATTGGAACAAATGAAGATCAACACGCAATCCCAATACTGGGCTTACCGTCACATTCATCAGCATCCTTGGGCACGTCAGTTTGGCATAGAAGTTGAAGTAGTCCCATCCGTTGATGCAGCACGGCGGATCTTCCGTGCATAGCTGGGTGCCGAAGGAAAGGGTCGGTATCGAGTAAGGGAGAGGCTCCGTGAAATGATAGCTGAACGGCTCCAGATAGGTCACTGCTCTGGCAAAGGACGAATTCTGGAGCATGCGAACAATATCATCCGCCCCGGAGGAATGCGAGAAGGCGCCCAGCAAAGTCCAGTCGACGGTGACGTTTGCCGCGCTGTGCCCGGGTAGGACCACCTGGTTCAGGTTGGCCTGGAGCTAACAGCATAATAAGAACGGAGTAAAAAAGTTGCCCAGCCCAACCGTAACCTATGCGCTTGCTAGCTGAATTTACCCAATGTAATGCTTCAAACAGTAGCTCCGGCTCTTCTTCGGGACGTGCAACAGAGATCACGCCAGGCCACCCGAGGTCGAAGCTCAACAGGACGTAGCCATGGCTGGTGACATAATTAAGCACATCCGTGTAGAATTCAGCGTACACTATGCCATTGAGACCCGGGACGAATATCAACGGTACGTACGCTCCTGGGACATCTGGATAAGTGACTAAACGCACCCAGCATTGAAACCCGCCGTGCGAAAGCAAAGCAGAAACAATTTGTACGTACCAATAGTGCGTTTAGGGATTCCGCCCTCTCCTTTCTCTAGTATGAAAGAGGACGTCCCGAGGGGCCCCGGTTGATACGGGTTGCCTTGAAATACATAAACCGCCGAGACGATAGCAACCGCAGATAAATACAGCGCGAAATAATGCACGATGAAAGCCGTCATTTTTACTGGGCGGGGCTCGCTGGAGCTAGAAATTACAGTATACAAAATACCATTTTGCCATATTTGATAAATAATGCAATAAAAAGTGCACAAAAATATACGTTTCGCACTGCTCTGGTGAGCATCGACCTAAACAAGCACCCATTCATTATGAGTTTTGCTTGAAGGCGTCATTGGCCAGAGTAGTGCGAAGTACATAGTTGCACACATCAAACACACACAAACGCGCGCGCGCGCACACAACACAACAAAATCGTTCAGCGTCCTCTGTTACTGGCTGTCATCGCTGTCTGGCTCATTGCCACAATACTTATTGCCACTTGGCTGGTTGGCTGTCTTGTCCTCGTTCCCCTTCGCGTCACGGAAGGAGAGCGAAGACGAGAATATTCAGAAGCGAGATTGCCCCTTCTTCGGACCGTCGTTCAGAAACTCGTGACCCAAACCGTTGCCACATTTGGCGCAATGAACTTTCAGGGCTGACGCTGATTCCTTTCGCTTGGTCACGCTGTCTGGCCTTACAGTTTCGGTGAAGGCCGGCCAGGGAGATGAATGTTTAAACTTTTTGGCGCTGTAGAAAAGCTCGTTTCCGCACTTGGAGCAGACGTAGACACCTAACAAGTGATCGTGTACAGGACATTTACATGTAGATGGAGTTTACTACATGATATAAACTAACCGTCTTCAAAATGACCGACATAAACTTCGTCCGAAAACCAGCCGCTGAAAGCCATCGCTTGCAGCAAAGCGACGTGGCAATGTTTACTCTTAATAGCCCTTGCTTTATTAATGCTCAGCAATGACTTGTTTCCGGTCGGCAAGAACGAGTGGCGCATGCGCACTCGCCTGATTCCTTTTGACACGCCTGGAACAGTTTAAGGTACACATGGAACCTTTGTGCATGGATAGAGGAGTATCCGAAGTAATCATACGCTTAGCTTGCTTTCTGGAAAACCCGGACTTGAATTGAGCTTTGTCTGTGTTGTCTTTTATAGCCGTCATGGTTCGAATTGACGTATTAAACGACGCACTTGTCTCCATCTGCAATGCCGAGAGGAAAGGCAAGCGGCAAGTACTACTGCGTCCTTCGTCTAAAGTGGTTGTCAAGTTTCTGACTGTCATGATGAGACACGGTATGTTAATTAGCTAGGGGGGAAAAGAGGTCATTTTGGGTGAATTGCCGAGGATAAAGAACGTCATCTTACTCTGATGTGTCACCTAGGTTACATAAACGAATTTGAAATAGTGGATGACCATCGCTCTGGAAAGATCGTCGTGTTTCTCAACGGACGTTTGAACAAGTGTGGTGTGATCAGTCCCAGATTTGACGTCCCGATTGGGGACATTGACAAGTGGGCAGGAAACCTGCTTCCATCGCGTCAATTCGGGTGAGTTGAGACTACAGGTGTAATTATTCTACTTCCAGCCTCAATACTTTAATATCATTTATCTAGTTTCCTCGTGTTCACAACATCCTCTGGTATACTCGACCACGAAGAAGCGAAGAGAAAACACACGGGAGGAAAGATTTTAGGGTTCTTTTACTGAACGTTGTCTGTCTGGTGGTGTCTGATAAACCAAATTTAATACACTTCTGACAACTACAATATTTATTAACGGGGGGGGGGGGGGGGGGGGGGGAGGGTGAAGTGTGTGATAAAGTTCCATAGATCAATGTACAAAAGTAGCATCAGCAAGATGGGTAACAGCCTTTCTGCTGCCAGTGAGCTTCAAAAATTAGGATGCATTTTCTGATGATAAATATTATTTGCAACAATTAGGACTGCTAACCTCTTCCAGCTTGTTGATCTGTCTAATAAAGAAGTCTCCGTAACGACGAGCCACTTTGGTGTCTGCAATGTGTATCATGTCCTAATCAGCATACAAGGCATTGGTTACTGTCTGCCAAGAACACCTGAGGATGCAGCAGAACACCTGCTTACACCATTAATGTAGAAGTCCAAATCTGATGATGACTGCAGTTCCCCACCGAGCAGGTTTGTACCCTTGGATGTAGACACGAGCGACCTCATCTTGTGCTGAAGCACCCAAACAGCGATTGTGAAGACAAATGTGTGCGCAAGCATTTTGCAATCTTTGGTACCTTGAATCGCAGCAGCTGTTCTCTCAAAGCCTCTGCATCCTCCTGCAGGTGGCGTGTGCAGCTAAACAACCTAGCACACTTATTTAAACTGATTATGACATACCACCTCCATGAATGCTGCCAGCTTCGATATAGGCATTGTGGTATAGAACTTGAGGTAGCTGAAACACAGATTACCATGGTAACTGACCAAATGGGAGTGGGTGACTTGTACCTTCTGATCACTGGAAGAATCAACTGTGGCTCAATTTCTGCTATGAACACATTGCACTGAAACGTAGTGGGCTCCTGTCAGGAGTGAATTGCAGCTGGCACACAGTGGTTAGTTAACCAGCAAGCTACAAAACTTTGTCGTAGTTGTCTGGAAGGCTCTCATAGTCCGGAGGAACGGGAGAGATGAACTTTGGGCATGAGAACAGGAACAAGTCCTCGAAAGTCTTCAAATCACTACAGTGAACATGTGGTAATAATTCATCAATGGGACGAGCTACACATCCATTTACCCTTTCTGCAGTTTGGCCATCCTCTCACCAAAGCGTTCCTTCAGCTGGGAGTTGACGACTTCATCCACATGCTGTTCGTGCCCAAAGTAAGACAGAATAAAGAGTGAAGAGCTAAAGCTAACTACAGCCGATAGGACCAAATAGGTAGTGGGCATTCTACCTGTGGACAGAGGGTGAGCACCATGGATAGAATGGAGAGCATCTGCTCGTTCATCTTAACCACCAGATCGTGCTGGTAGGACTTTGGCTGGAAGTGCTGCTTTGCTCTTTGGATGAACACAATGATGTTTGAAAAGGGTACGGATGGTGTCCTGATACAGTGAGGCAAGGATGGATGTCACAACAATATACGCTTTGCTCTAACACACTTTATATCGCCTCAGCATAAGGTAGCAGAATCCAACGTAGTAATACAGAGTTATCTGGCTAGCAGGAACTCGAGTGGTAGTCAGGGCCTTTGTTAATACACACACACACACACACACACACACACACCACACACACACACACACACACACACACACCACACACACACACACACACACACACACACACACACACACACACACACACACACACACACACAAAACAGTAAACAAATGGCACATAAACAAAACCACTTGCAATACCTTTTTAGAGAGCTGGACATGAGCCACTGACTGTAGGGCAATGTAATGGTCTCCCAACTGGCAGTGCAACCTGAGCAGCCCTATCAGACTGTAGTAACCCAAGTACCTGTACAGTGGGTGCTTCCCAAAGGCACCCACGGATGCTGGTGGCTCTGCCCCATGGTGGCTGGCCTCCAGCTATGTGGTGTGTGTGTGTGTGTGTGTGTGTGTGCATGCGAATGCATGTGAGTGTGTGCATGTGTGTATGTGGAGTTGAGTGTGTGTATGTGGAGTGCAGTGTGTGTATGTGTGCAGTGTGTATGTGGAGTTGAGTGTGTGGAGTGTGAATACACATGTATGCATGGACGAAGGAGCAATTAAGCTTTGTGACATGGCCAGCTGCCATCTAGGTGTACGTCATTACCAAGGCATTGATCTTGGACTTCTCCACAAGGGAGTACAAAAATGTTCAAGACACCATGCACGTTCCAGACGTCTGCATTGTCCCGAAGAGCGTCTATCTCATCTGGTGTCCTGCGCTTCAGTTTACCACGGAACTGCACAAACGACTGGAACTGTGTGGATGCGTGGGAGTGTGCATCATGTATGCATGTGACTGGATACTAACTTGGTACAGGAACTCGTCAATAATGTCCCATAGCCACTGGTTCGGCAGCTCAATATCCAAAGGGCTGTCTGCATCTGGAGGTAAAGCAGTGAATGGACACAGCAGTGGGGTGTGGGGCTGCTACTCCATACCAATAATCAGTTGAATAGTTTGCAGTAGTTGTGGTATGAATCAAAACGATGCTGTAATGACAGTTCCGTCTCTCTGAAGTTCTAGGAACAGGGCATTATTTAGAATAGAGCAGAGGAGACAATGTACAAACCTTGTGCTTGGCATAGATGTGTCTGAAGTACAGCTCCTTGTAGAGGACTTCAAAGATCTCAGTAGTCTCATCTATTTCAAGTTGAAATGTAAGCATAATTGCTGAAACAACCTCACAACATTTGGCATACTGACCCTGTCGTAAGAATGGCACAATTCTATCCACCTCCGGCCACGGGTACTCTGTGAAGTAGCGATCAGATAGCTTGTTGAACTCGCTTTCATAGATGGTAAGTATCTCCGCTCCATTCTATATGTGTATAAGACAGAACCCAGTTCACACGCTGCACACAACAAAATGGTGGTCAACCCACACACCTTCTCACTGATTTGCCTCTGGAAGTATGGAATGAAGCTTTTTACAGGCTCGGGAATGTACAGGTCAGGGTGATCGACTTCAGGTTCCGGAGGAGGAGGAGGCATAGCAACCGGCTCTATTGGCATACCTGGGCCAGCAGCGTAATTTCAGGACAAGAGTGTGTGCATGTAAGATTGAGTCATATAGTGACCCATGCTGAATCATATCCACGAAGTGACTAACACCCCGTTGAGGTTGCGACTTTGACATAGAATTAATGCATAACTGACCCATTGGCGGTGCATATGGCGGGTACATCATGGGTGGTGGATAGTCATACACGTCCACCGGTGGTACTGGGTACACATACGACGCCGGCGGTGGTGGATAAGGCGCCTGAAAAACCAAAGAATAAAATCTAATTGGAGAGCACCAGAGCGCAATTCAAATCAGCAACCTCACCTAACGCCCTTGTGATTTACACCGGCCTTGCGTATACATGTGTTGTGTGAACTCACATAGTAAGGGTCCTGCAACATTGCCATTGTATCTCCTTTCAGCCACGTGCCTAGTATCACATATATTAATACCTTTATATTAATATCCGTTTATTTAAAAAAGAAATTATTTTAAAGAACACGTGACAAGAGGCAAAAATGTCGTACCGAGGGTCGGGGAAATTATGGTCGCAGTTCTGGAGGATACAGCTCGAACAGAGAAAGTGGGTACGGTGGATATGGAAGTAGGAATGACAGTAGCGCGGGCGGCAGTTTCAACAGATATGACAAACTTGAGTAAGCACATAGATTGTGTTTTTAAATTGTGTGAGGTTGGCGCCTATTATTTTGACACGAAAAGTCGGCTGAATGACTACAAGTCAACCAAGAAGAAGTGGGACCTTGACAGATTGCCAAGATTTGAGAAGAATCTGTACAAAGAGCATCCAAACGTTAAAGCAAGAAATCCAGTATGTCACGTGATGCATGTTGTGTGTCTCGCCTCTTTTTTGCCACCACTGATAGCATGCTGGGGGGAAACGGTATTGTTGCACTACGTAGCGAGTTCCGTTTATGTATTGGCTTGCTTCAAATGGAAGGTCATTTATCCCTCGTAGGAAGAAGTAGAGGTGTATCGAAAGGCACGCCAAGTCTACGTGCGCGGAAGAAGCGTCCCTGACCCTGTTATGTCTTTCGAGGAAGCAGGTTTTCCCGACTACATTTATGACACACTTCTGAAACAAGGCTACACGGAACCGACTGCCATACAGGCCCAGGGCTGGCCCATGGCGCTGACGGGCAGGGACTTCGTCGGTATAGCAACAAACTGGATCCGGAAAGACTGTAGGGGTATGTGAGAAACAATGTATTATCTCACTTCACACCATCTAAATTGATATTTCTATTCCATTTCTTTCCGTTCTTGGCTGTTTAGTACATCCTGCCAGGTATAGTCCAAATCAGTCAGCAAGCAAGATTGCAGCGAGGAGGATGGACCATTGTAAGTGCAGGCTGTTTTAAGGGCAGTGGTTTAATGCTTATATTGTTCCTATGCAGGTCCTTGTGCTGGCGCAACCAGAGAGCTTGCGTTGCAAGTTAAGGTACTGAGATATATACCTGTCTAGACACCAATTTGGTGTGTGTGTGTGTGTGTGTGGTGTGTGTGTGTGTGTTGTGTGTGTGTGTGTGTGTTGTGTGTGTGTGGGTGTGTTGTGTATTGTTGTGTGTATTGCATGTTTTGTACTTTAGTGGAGTAACTTTGATCACACTGGTGTTGCAACACAGGAGGTGGCAGACATATTCGGCCGACCCAGTAGAATCAGGAGCTGCTGTGTGTATGGAGGAGCCTCAAAAGGGCCTCAGATCAGAGACCTCCAAGATGGTATGGCTCGGAAGGGATTGGGGTTAATTGTAATTGTAATTGAAGGGTACTGACTTGATTCAGTGGGTCTTTGGCACATGTATGTCAATTGTGAAGGCTTTGTACTGGGCTCCCTTTTTGCCATTCTCGGCTTCACTTAAGCACAGGAAACGAGGGAGGGTGATGACAGAGATCCCATGTCCATAAAAAGGGGTGGTGTTGGGTGCTAGCTAACACAGTGTACAGTTGGCTTCTGTTGCTGAATACCTCGGTGGTCAAATCATGTTGCAGCAATATAAGCTCTCACATTTCTTAAATGGTGTCATATTTAACATTTTTGCAGCCACTACGTTCTAGTATGGAACTGCCATACTTGTGATAAGCACTACTTCCTCCCCCAAAAATTAAAGCTTAACTGAAACTTTGTTTCTAATATAAAATGATTATTATTTTGGTGTTGAAGTCAGGTTACATAAGTAAATTAACCTCATTGCTGCACAATTTAGGTGTGGAGATCTGCATAGCAACACCTGGTCGCTTGATTGACTTCCTTGATGCCGGCAAGACTAACATGCGTCGGTGGTGTACTTACCTTGTCCTCGATGAAGCTGACAGGATGTTGGACATGGGGTTTGAACCTCAGATCAGGAAGATAGTTGACCTCATTCGTCCAGACCGACAGACGCTCATGTGGAGTGCAACTTGGCCCAAGGAAGTGAAAAGTAAGCTTCAAGGGACCTTGTGGGTTGAGCATAACTCCCTTGTTGTTCTCATCACTCCCAGCTCTTGCCGAAGACTTTCTCTCAGACTACATCCAGGTGAACATTGGGTCACTAGAGCTGTGCGCCAACCACAACATCTTGCAGATAGTTGATGTCTGCGAGGAGTATGAGAAAGATGGAAAGTGAGTAGTTTGATGTTGGCCTTTGAGTAGGGGATGGGGGGGGTCCATTGTGGTGGGCCTTTGGGTAGGGGATGGGGGAGTCATTGTGGGTGGGCCTTTGGGTAGGGGGTGGGGGTGTGGGGGAGTCCATTGGGGCCTTTGGATCTAGAAGGGGAAGGGGAGGGGAGAGAGGGGAACACAGATGTAGGCCTGAGGATCTAGAAGGGGAGGGGAGAGGGGGAACACAGATGTGGGCTGAGGATTTGGGGTTCAGGTATGGGATGATAAGTTATGGCAGGTATTGGTGATGAGTGTACTAGGGTTGTTAATAATTGTGTACCGTTGCCCTGACTATGGGTTGTTAATAATTGTACCATTGCCCTGTACTATGGTTGTTAATAATTGTACATTGCCAGGTTGGCCAAGCTTGAAAGCATCATGGGGAGAAAGATAACCAAGGTGAGATGGTGGGGACTATATGAAGGGATAACACAAATCTTGAAATGTTAGCAAATGAAAGAAGTTTGTAGCCTGTATGGTAGCAAACACGGGCTGGGGAGGGGGGGTTAGTTTTGCTTTCTGTGCATAATGTGCTATGCATTGCTTGTGGCTCAATGGCCTTCCTCTGGTCCCCAGACCATCATATTTGTGGAAACCAAGAGAAGGGTAGATGAACTGACGACAGATGAGGCGAGATGGGTAAGGGAACCAACCGTCAAAAAAGAATGTTGTCTCTTTAGTGTTGTCCTTCTAGCTGGCCGGCATATGTTCCATGGTGACAAGGCTCAACCTGAGCGAGGAGTGGGGTGCTAAAGGTTAGAACAAAGCTTTGATTTTGTTGTTCAGAGAGAAGGGTAGAAAGAAAGCCCTCAATTCGGTGATGGGGGGGGGGGAGAACAGTTAGAACATAACTAGTGAAATGGAGAGGAAGAGGGGGAGAGAGCGGAGAGAGGCGACTAGAGATATAGATACCTTCACACTTAACTGATTTCCCTTCCTCAAATTCATAGAATTCAGAGGTGGTCAGCACCAATTCTCGTAGCAGCACAGATGTTGCCTCCGAGGCTTGGGTGAGTTCTTATGGTCATCTACTCACCCCTGACCCCAGGCTGTCCGTCTGTTTAATTCTCTGGGTGTACTGTTCATGTTTGTGTGTCTTGTTGTGTGTGTAATGTCAATTCGTGTGAGAGAGTGTTCCAATTAGTGCTAACCAAGTGTTTTGTCGACTTCTCTTCGATGCAGGCATGCCCTCTCGACACACTTTGAGGGGCATCCTGCGTCATCACATGGAGAAGGAGATTGGTAGAGAATCTAACATGTCACTGGTGACCCACAATTAGATTCAACTAAATCTGGCCCCCTTCGTTCCCACTTGTGATGATCGATTGTTCAGCGGCATTCGGTTTGCATATTGGAAAAAACCTACAAAGCCACCTGTTTTATGTAGTCTTTTTCTAATAAATTCTGGTGGCTTCATAAGCAATATGGAACCCAAAATGCCGTAAATGTTCCACACTGTTTTTACCGGTGGGCCTGTGTGGCAGTCCCATCCACTACGCTTGTTGTGTGGAATGTTTGCTGTCGCTGAAACAAGGTCGCTTGCTCACGGTGGACGATGATGGGGGTTCAGCCAGTTACCTACCTACCTCTACGCAAGAGGTAAGCGTCATACTTTTAGCGAGCCCTTGTTTGAGGTTGTGGTAGCATTTCACCTTGTGGTGAGAAGGCTGCCATCTTGTGTAGCTCTAAATGCCTTCAGGAATGTGTGAGTTGTTTTCTTATCAACCTTTTCGAGTATTTAGAGATTTGTGATGGCACCAAGGTGACACACTTTTGATCATGCATCAACTCCACACTGCTCTAAATAAACAAAGAAGAGATTCATTGACCGCCGGTTATTTTACATCCTACCAGTACCAGCTTAGGTTTAAGCTCTGCTGCAGCATAGTGTGATATCTTAGGGGGGGGGGGGGGGGGGGGGGGGGTCAAGTGGTCAGAAAAATTCTCCAGGTGGAAGAATCACATCAGCGTAGCAGAATCCTTTGACATGTTTCTGATCCTGCAGATGTGTCGGATATCAAATTTGTCATTAACTACGATTTCCCTAACAACACTGAAGACTATGTGCACAGAATAGGGAGGACAGCTAGAGCCGAGAACATGGCACTGCCTATACATTCTTCACGAACTGCAAGCGCAAAGCAGGCAAATGAGCTGATTGAAGTGCTGGAAAGAAGCGCGAGCGACAAAATGTCAACCCACGTCTTTTCGAGATGGTGCACATGTCCGGCAGATGGAGTATATCCAAAGGTTGGGACATCGATGGTAAAGAGCAGTCTAGCAGTCTGTTGCTAGTAGCATGACATCAACCTCAGTTCACACAGTATACACTTGATGTCTAATTAATGCATTTGTACTATATATATTCTAGCTGCATAGCCTTAAAGGGTAAGGACGGTTAATCTAGGTGTTGCTTTAATCTAGGTTGTGATAGAACAATGTAGTAAACAACGGCTGCTATTGAATGCATGCCTTTTTTGTGAAGTTATGGGGTGTGTGTTTCCTTCTCTGGGATACTGCATCCCTCTCACTTTGTCCTCCGCTGCTTACTCCTTTAGGTCGGAGCAGGTACAGAGGTCGTGATGATCGAGGAGGAGGAGGAGGCAGCATCGTTTCTCTGCTCGAGGTGACAGCTCTCAGAGCAGACCACCCAGGAGGTATGACAACAAACCTCCAGACCAGCCCTCCCAGTCTTCAAACTACTCCAGTGGATTTGGGCTCCAAACAGAACGGCTATGCCTCCACGTAAGCCAGCCCGTATCTAGCACACTGCAGTACACCAAGCAGTGATGATGTCATTTTGATCCCTCCCACCAGCAAAAGCCGCTGATTTACGGTACCCAGCAACAGCAAGCAGCCAACAATTGCATACATGACCCCTCGCAGCTGTACTATGCAGCGCCTCCGCCCCCCCGCCATCGGATCCACCACCACCGGGCATTTGATCAGTCTCGTTTTAGCGTCTTTAAGAAAATTTGCATTGGATCCATCGTTATATATTCCATTGCTTTGATTTCTGTATTTGTTATTATGCAGTGTTACTTACTAAAACAGTTGATTTGCAATAAGGCCTTCCAATCCATAGATATTATTATTAAGGAGCAGATTAGTTCAAGGCATACGCCCACGTGTGCGAGGGAGAACGTCTCTTGTCCCGGCAAAAAAAAAAAAATGCCACCAGCGTTGCAAGATGTCGCGGGTAGATAGAGTCCATGGACTTTTGTCCGGCGCGAACCTCAGAGAGCCAAGATAGAGCAGCGCGTCGACGTTGTGGTTCCCCGCTGAACTGGGGTTTTGTAAAAGAACGAAGAACAGGCATATTAACAAAGGCTCTGTTTGGTTGACCTACATACATCCTTACATCTTCAACTCTGTTCGGGTGCATTAACAATTGCAAATCAAAAAAGAGCTTGCAAAGACCACCAGATGCAAACTGTCACATTTAGTACGCGCACGCGCTAGTCAGTTAACAATTGAGTCGTAATAACACGTGTCCGAAAAATGTGGCTCAGGCGTATAGTTGCTGAATGGCAGAAGCAGAGTCTAGCGCTGCAGGTAGCGCACTCAGCAGAAAGTACAGTGAAATATCGGGTAAGGGAGCCTCTTTCCAGAAGCAGGGCTGGGAGCAGAACAGTGGCTACCGTACCAGAAGACGCACAAGGAATCCGAGTAAGTGCTCTGTTGCAGCTTACCTTGTGAATTTCTAATGCACGTATAACACAGTATTATCGATGTTGAGGGCTATGAAGCTTCAGACCAAGGCAAGGGTGGGACTATCGCCAAGAGCCAACGCGAAACCACAGAGCTCGAGTTCAACAGCCCCTCGATGTTGCCAGCTTGCCGATGTTGAGAGAACGCATACAAAGAGACACGAAGAACGTCAAAAATCGTTCCAAAGTAGGTTGAGCATCCGAGGTGGCATTTGTGTTAGCGAATGGAATTCTTTTAGGAAGAAGTCGATGCATATCGAAGGCAACATAGCATCCTCGTGCGAGGGGGAAGGCGACGTACCCAATCCCGTCTTCACCTTTGACGAGGCGAATTTCCAGCTGCCATTCGGGACAACTTGGTGAAGGAAGGCTAACTGCGCCTACCCCTATACAGGCACAAGCCTGGCCATTGGCTCTGTCAGGAAAAGACTTGTGGCATTCTAGAACTGGATCAGGAAAGACCTGGGGTTAGTGGGAATGGGGATGGGGACCTTTGATTAGGGAGAGGAGCATCTGGGAGGGTATGTGAGGACCGTTGCAAAAGATTACGAGAGTTGTTGTCAATCTTCGGTAGTATATTCTGCCTTCACTGGTCCAATTCAACGGGCCAGAAGTTTGAAGCCAGGGGAGGGGAGGCCAATGGTAAGAGGTGCACTGTTCTTAAAGCGCCTCCACACACACGGCGCAGCTCGCGCGCAGCGCGCCAGCGCGCGCGCAGCGCGCGGACAGCGCGCGCAGAGCGGAGCGCGCGCCAGAGCGCGCGCCAGCGCGACAGCGCGCGCGCCAGCGCGCCAGGCGGACAGCGCGCG